>JASANF010006363.1:0-64552 GCA_030248245.1 Trissonchulus sp. WLG1_4
CGCGATAGCGCCAAACCCTAGAATAGGACCCACACACCATATTGCGAGATTTTAAAATGAATTTTTTTAATAACTGAAAATTTATGCAAGCAAATCTGTTTTAATTTGGTATGTGTACTTGCCTGGGGGACGGCTACATGCTGGCCAAATTTCAGGCAAATCGGTTGGGTATTACCCGAGATATGAAAAATCGTCTCCCGCAAACTCGGATTTTTCCGTCTTTTTTTTTTTTCCCGGTCGCAAATCTCAAGAAATACACATTGGCGGGGCACTTTTTTGTGCTATTTATATTCAATCTGGTTGGGAATAGAGGCATTAGCAAAATGGTGTTCTAGGCTTTTGCCGTTTTGGCTCTGCTGGGAGGGGGGAAACCCCTTTTTTGGGCCTCGAAAAATGGCAAAGTCCGGTAAAAATATGTGCCAGCTTTTGAGACGTCACGCAAACAGCCCAAGTCTGATCTTTTGCATGCATGGTAGTGTAGTGGGGTTGTAGTGCATCTGCTATTTTGGAGTCGATCGTGCCACTGTAGCACTGGGGAGGGGGCTCGGAAGGTACTGTACGTGTATTATGGGGGTAGGCTACCTACGGGCAGTGCAGCCAACACGGTTATAGATGGAGGCCTGTCGTCTTGTATTCGAATATAAACCCATATACTGTGCATTGCAGCGTGCTATTAGTTTTGTTGTCAGACTTACGTAGTAGCCAGAACTGGTGCACCCCCCTGTGATACCGTTGAAAACATGATTTTTCATGATTTTCTCAATGTATAACGCTTTAATGGGTAACTGCTCGTTCTGTATTTCTATTGCAACGTAATATATATGTGCAGGGGTGTCATTTGATACGTTTTGGTCTGCGTTGTATGCTCTGTTCCACTTTGGCAACCCTGGCAAAGTGCCAAAATGGTCAATTTGACCAAATTTTTGAATTTTTTCAGTTTTGTCAAAAAACTGCGAAAAGGGGTAATTTGAGGTGCTGAACGCGAATATAACGTTATTTTGACAAAATAATTAGTATTTTCTTCCAAAATAGTGCTCAGTGGTCAAGTACGGTTGTGTGTACTATACATAGGAAATATGTAGGCAGTACAGCCAAAACGGTTACAGATGAAGGCCTGTCGTCTTGTATTCGAATATTAGCCCATATACTGTGCATTGCAGCGTGTTATTTGTTTTGTTGCCGCATTTACGTTGTAGCCAGAACTGGTGTACCACCCTGTGATACCGTTGAAAAGATGATTTTTCATGATTTCATCAATGTATAACGCTTTAAGGGATAACGGCTTGTTCTGTTTTTCTATTGCAACTTAATATATAAGCCAGGCGTGTCAGTTGATACTGTTTGGTACGCGTCGTAAGAACTGTTCCACCTTGGCAATCCTGGCAAAGTGCCAGAATGTCAAACTGACCAAATTTTTGAATTTTCTTAGTTTTGTTGAAAAACTGTGAAAAAGGTTAATTTGAGGTGCTGAACGTGAATATAACGTTGTTGTGAGGAAAAAGAATTGTTTTCTTCTAAAAAAGAAGCAGTGTAGCCAAAACAGTTATAGATGGACTCCTGTCGTCTTTTATTCGAATATAAACCCACTCCTGTCGTCTTGTATTCGAATATAAACCCATATATTTACTGTGCATTGCAGCGTGCTATTTGTTTTGTTGCCAGATTTACGTAATAACCAGAACTTGTGCAACCCCCCCCCCCCCCCCCTGTGATACCGGTGAAAACATTTTCATGATTTGAAGCTGAATCTCTCAAGCGGAAAAATGGATAGGATTATTATAAAAATGCCCTTCACAGAAGGGCAGCAATGTTAGTAGAATAGGAAAGCGGAAAAATGCTAATATGCTTGTTAAACACCCGGGACAAGTTTTGCCGCCGAATAGGAAAACGCAGCTTGCTAAATGAAGCGGACAAGAGTTGTGTCAGAATAGGAAAACGCAGCTTTTTAAATGAAACGGACAAGACTTGCGTCAGAATAGCAATCGCCCTGCGACACGTCAGTGCTTTCTGCACCCTATTCGCGCGAACTAATCAGCCATTATCATGAGCTGCTCTGTTGCCGGAAAAGTATAGTATACATAGCTGGTTCTTGATGTTATTTACAAAGGCAAGCCATGACCGGAATAAACATTCTTGTAATGAGTCGTACATTCACAAGAATCATTAATCGATCATAGCGGTCATTCGTTTTTATTTTTACACATACGTTATACGTACATGTGTTTAATCATCATAAACATTTAAGTAGACTAAGCTTCGTGTTGAATATTAGTATGTACTTGCTGTGAAATGTTTATTTAAAATATGTCATTCGTAACTTTCGGGAAAGATGTTTACAAAAATAGATATGTAATATGTGAAGAAATTTAAATTAAGTAACTGTATATCTACTTTACACTACAAGTCCTGACATGTGAATATGTGATAGTAAGCGTCAAGAATGCTTTTCCTAGTTATTCGCGCGAATAGGGTGCAGAAAGCACTGACGTGTCGCAGGGCGATTGCTATTCTGACGCAAGTCTTGTCCGTTTCATTTAAAAAGCTGCGTTTTCCTATTCTGACACAACTCTTGTCCGCTTCATTTAGCAAGCTGCGTTTTCCTATTCGGCGGCAAAACTTGTCCCGGGTGTTTAACAAGCATATTAGCATTTTTCCGCTTTCCTATTCTACTAACATTGCTGCCCTTCTGTGAAGGGCATTTTTATAATAATCCTATCCATTTTTCCGCTTGAGAGATTCAGCTTCAAATCATGAAAATGTTTTCACCGGTATCACTGGGGGGGGGGGGTTGCACAAGTTCTGGTTATTACGTAAATCTGGCAACAAAACAAATAGCACGCTGCAATGCACAGTAAATATATGGGTTTATATTCTACTACAAGACGACAGGAGTGTTTTTATATTCAAAAAAAAAACAACAGAAGTCCTTTTATATCTTTTTTCCCCCCCCTCCTTCTTTTAAAAAAAAAAACATCCCTCCCCCCCCCAAAAAAATATATCACGTTCAGCACCTCAAATTAACCTTTTTCACAGTTTTTCAACAAAACTAAGAAAATTCAAAAATTTGGTCAGTTTGACATTCTGGCACTTTGCCAGGATTGCCAAGGTGGAACAGTTCTTACGACGCGTACCAAACAGTATCAACTGACACGCCTGGCTTATATATTAAGTTGCAATAGAAAAACAGAACAAGCCGTTATCCCTTAAAGCGTTATACATTGATGAAATCATGAAAAATCATCTTTTCAACGGTATCACAGGGTGGTACACCAGTTCTGGCTACAACGTAAATGCGGCAACAAAACAAATAACACGCTGCAATGCACAGTATATGGGCTAATATTCGAATACAAGACGACAGGCCTTCATCTGTAACCGTTTTGGCTGTACTGCCTACATATTTCCTATGTATAGTACACACAACCGTACTTGACCACTGAGCACTATTTTGGAAGAAAATACTAATTATTTTGTCAAAATAACGTTATATTCGCGTTCAGCACCTCAAATTACCCCTTTTCGCAGTTTTTTGACAAAACTGAAAAAATTCAAAAATTTGGTCAAATTGACCATTTTGGCACTTTGCCAGGGTTGCCAAAGTGGAACAGAGCATACAACGCAGACCAAAACGTATCAAATGACACCCCTGCACATATATATTACGTTGCAATAGAAATACAGAACGAGCAGTTACCCATTAAAGCGTTATACATTGAGAAAATCATGAAAAATCATGTTTTCAACGGTATCACAGGGGGGTGCACCAGTTCTGGCTACTACGTAAATCTGACAACAAAACTAATAGCACGCTGCAATGCACAGTATATGGGTTTATATTCGAATACAAGACGACAGGCCTCCATCTATAACCGTGTTGGCTGCACTGCCCGTAGGTAGCCTACCCCCATAATACACGTACAGTACCTTCCGAGCCCCCTCCCCAGTGCTACAGTGGCACGATCGACTCCAAAATAGCAGATGCACTACAACCCCACTACACTACCATGCATGCAAAAGATCAGACTTGGGCTGTTTGCGTGACGTCTCAAAAGCTGGCACATATTTTTACCGGACTTTGCCATTTTTCGAGGCCCAAAAAAGGGGTTTCCCCCCTCCCAGCAGAGCCAAAACGGCAAAAGCCTAGAACACCATTTTGCTAATGCCTCTATTCCCAACCAGATTGAATATAAATAGCACAAAAAAGTGCCCCGCCAATGTGTATTTCTTGAGATTTGCGACCGGGAAAAAAAAAAGACGGAAAAATCCGAGTTTGCGGGAGACGATTTTTCATATCTCGGGTAATACCCAACCGATTTGCCTGAAATTTGGCCAGCATGTAGCCGTCCCCCAGGCAAGTACACATACCAAATTAAAACAGATTTGCTTGCATAAATTTTCAGTTATTAAAAAAATTCATTTTAAAATCTCGCAATATGGTGTGTGGGTCCTATTCTAGGGTTTGGCGCTATCGCGCTACTGTCATTTGTCACCTACTCACATTTCGCAGAATCTTCTGACCATCGGGATGTCGCATATTCACACAAACACTCTGAAAAATTATATACACCAAACACAGTTATATACGTAAAAACATCAATGATATATATTCGTTAAAATAAGTGAGTGAGAAAAATGACCCTTCGATCACCCACTTTTACGAATTCTAAATATTCTTCAAAAAGATAAAGTTCGGTTCATAATTATAATATATACTTGTTCGAAACAGCATGGGGACACTGACGACAATTTTCAGTCATCTTGCGTAAAACGACACTATCATTTGGTCAAACTTTTGCGTACGAACTGGCTTTAACCTCAGCGTCCTTTCTTAGCAACACTCTCGATTGATTCATTCATTCGCTCATTCATTCATCATTTCGCATTCACGATTCACAAAAGACTGTTGATTTATCCGGTTCATGCTTGTCCCAAACGGGTATATCGTCTACTGGCAGGCAAAAGGTCCCAAGTCATGTATTTTTCCAAAATTCACTTGTTTGCACGAATGGACAATGCAAACTGTAAAGTTGCCTTGGCTGAAAGTTCCAAGTCGATATCACCTAAATTCGCGCTGTTATAACGAGATGTCACTAAGTCCTATCTTCTACAAACATAAAAATTGAGAAGGCAGTAAGTCCTAAGTCACTTGGGACTTTCAGCCATGACACCGCAATTTTAATACTGTTCGTATGTGCACGTGAAAAAAGGTACCAAGTCATGTTATCGATTGCGTTGTGTTTAATTGCAGGTGCAGCTGCCGAAGTTTTGTGCAGACCACTGCGTATCAATCAATATCCATATATCCATATTATGTATATATGTACTGCATCGCAACAATTATATATAACAATCAAACTGAAACATACTCTACTTTTTTGTTTCTATTACATGAGGTAAAATAACAGCTTTGACCATTAATTTCGGGTGGAAACCATGACCGTGTGTCGTCACCGGAGCCTAAAACAATATAAAAATTTTAAAGTCGGAGGCCGAGAGCGTCATCAGAATAGTCCTGCTCCAGGGAAAATTTTTTAAAATATGAAGCTATTTGGATTTTTTAGTGCGGTAAAGTTATTTCTGATGCTTCATGGCAAGTTTTTTCTTCAATTTCGGCCTCAAGCTTAGGCTTAGTGCTTAGGCTTATATAGTGCTTAGGCTGACTGCTGAGGCTTAGTGCTTGGGCTCAGGCTTAGGTGGGTTAGGAAAGACTTAGTCTTAGTTGCCATAAAGGACACTTCCTACTGTGGAATTATAAATAAAGCTGCACTTTTAAACCGATATTGACTATCAGTGCCAGCTTGATGGTGAGCATCAGTGACGCTTTCAAATCGTATTTATGGTATTCGATTTCATTGAAAATAGCTACATAACATTTATATATGATTAAAGATTGCTGTTCACGACAATGTAATTAATTTATTGCCTACGCAAAAAGAAACTAAAACTTTTGATATATAAGCTCAGTTTAACTAAGTATATATATTTATTTAGCCTCTTTTTTAGTTGGCAAAATTAAGATTTTCACTATAAATGAGCTAAATATACATATTGCAAATAAAGCTGTATTAAATATATTATTATGTGTTACTTTATGACAATCAAACTTCAGACTTATATTAAGACTGTATTGGTCATATTTTTGGACGATTAGCCCCAGTATGTCGAAAAACAATGATTTTCGACAAAAATTGTATTTTTTCAAAAACCATAAATAGGCATTTTTTGCTTGGAAATTGCTAAAAATAAACTCAGCGCATGCGAAAAGCTATAAAGTTTCCACGTTGAAAAAATGTTTTGGTTTGAAAAAAATTTGTTTGAAAATTCCCCCCCTCAAAAAGTTTGAAAATTCCCCCCCCCCCCAACCGAATCTGCACCGATAAGGATATTATTATATAATAAGGATAATAATATATACCACATTTTTCAATTTTCAAGACCTCTGCGCCCAAATCACCCAGTAGCATCGAGCAGTAAGGTCCGGCAAGAATCCTAAAAAAACAAAAAAAATAGCTTCATCCTGGGCATATATAGAAGCCCAAAATCAAAAGAACATTATATACATTATGCAGTCTGCATAATGCAGACTGGCTGGAATTCACAACCTAACACTAACACTAACTTTTTCCTTAAATGTTAGTGAAACACTTAAAATTGGCCTCGAAACACTAACATTTTAAGTGTTTCAGGCTGAAATTTAAGTGTTTCACTAACTTTTAAGGGAAACTTTAGTGTTAGTGTTAGGTTGTGAATCCCAGCCATATTGATATATACAGTGGCGTACCCAGGGGGGGGGCTAGGGGGACATCAGCCCCCCCCTTCGCGATTTTAGCCCCCCCCTTCGCGATTTCAGCCCCCCCCTTTTTCACTTTTTTCATGTGGTCCCCCTCTGGTTTTAAGACACAAAAATTTTTCCGGCACGTCCCCAATTGACAAAAACTACACTGAAATTTCAAAAATTTTCTTTCGAGGAAATCTCGCCCCTACCTTAATTCATTACTGCCATAATGTACATGACTTTTATCTGCTATGGTGTATTAATAATGAGTATATACTGCTGACAACTATGATTGGTATTTAGATATGCTTTGTATGGCTTTTAATTAAAAACCGTGCGGTGGGTTTGAGCGGAGGCAAGACGGCGGACAGTGAAGGAGATATAGGGGATACATATACCCCCCCCCCATTTGCCCAAAACATAAGAAACTTTTGGTAACCGCAGAACAGAAAATAGCCGTAAATTGATGAAATTTGGCCTCAAAGGCTGGGATTCACAACCTAACACTAACACTAAAGTTTCCCTTAAAAGTTAGTGAAACACTTAAATTTCAGCCTGAAACACTTAAAATATTAGTGTTTCGAGGCCAATTTTAAGTGTTTCACTAACTTTTAAGGAAAAAGTTAGTGTTAGTGTTAGGTTGTGAATTCCAGCCAAAATCGCTGCTGCAAATTTTCCGGAGGCTGCTCGCCTCTGACTTTACGTCGCTTTGCGTTGTCATCTCGCTGGGGTTGTTCAACGTTCAGCAAAATTTTTAAACAAGATTGTCCCCTCCTTAAGTTTTAATTGCACGGCCGAAAAAAATGTCCCATACGTCTCCAATTTACCAAATTTAATTTTGCCTAACAATAAAAAAATCTCGAATTTTTTGCTGCAGGCTGCCGCTATTAGGCCCCTGAAACCACCCTGCTTAGAATTGCTTTTCCAATGCAAATTTTATTTCGAAAATCGAAAAAAGCTTCAGCTTCTGGGGGCTGCCGCCCCCAGACCCCTGCAACCACTAGAATTTTACAACGAGTGTTATTTAGAATTGCTTTTTCGTTGCTTAGAATTAATTTTTCAATGCAAATTTTGTTTCAAAATTCTAAAAAAGCTTCAGCTTCTGGGGGCTGCCGCCCCCAGACCCCTGCACCCACTACGATTTTACGACGAGTGTTGTTTGGAATTGCTTTTTCGTTCCTTAGAATTGATTTTTCAATGCAAATTTTGTTTCAAAATTCTAAAAAAGGTCCAGCTTCTGGGGGCTGCCGTCCCCAGACCCCTGCAACCACTATGCATGCAATCGGTTAAAAAATTCTAAAAAGTTAACCCTTCTGCAGACTGTTGAATGCGTGCGCGTTTAAATCCCCCCCCGGTCGTCGACTATCAGTTCAGCCCCCCCCTTCGCGAAATCCTGGGTACGCTACTGGATATATATCTATTATATTACATCTGTATATATACTATTGATAACCATAGCATGCTATTATTATACAGCGGCACTTCCCTTTGCAAAGAGCGGAGGTTTGAGGGGGTGATTTTGCAAATTGAGGCAAAAGTGGGCACAATTGCGTTTTTCAAGTTTGCATAATTTATGTATATATAGTGTCCTGTCAATCTTCAAAACTTGATTTTTATACTGCAGATATATACTGAAAGAATATGACGACAGCCTAACCTCGTAAAATCCAGAATACGAACACCACTCAATGGACCTTTCATCGTACGTCTAATAATGATAACAGTAATATTACATACAAATTATAATATATTATTTAAGGTGACGCTCCTGAAATGTGACTTTTCAAAAAACGGCTGTCTGGGGCCAATTTTAGATGCACAATAGCAAGCTGGTGTAAAAGTATGCCCAAACACAAAAAATGAAGTTGATTGATGCAAATCAGCATTCACTGTAGAGCAAACGTGAGTGGAATTTCGGCTTGCAATTTCTCTTCACAAGTAACTAGCTGTTGCACAATCAATAGCTCATTTTGCTCACCTCAATGTGATCAAGCGGTCGCAAAATGTCATTTTTTTCGGATATGCTTGATATATTGAGAAACACTAAAATCACGATTTTCAAAAAACGTAATTTAATTAAATATTTTTTATACTATCGATTTGCTCAAAATCTAGATTTGCGACCGCTCGAAGACAACGACCTGCATATATGTGCAAAATTTTAACTTTTCTCGTTCAGCCAATTCTTTAAAATCGCAAGCCGAAAATTTGCATTTGTATTCACACGCACTATATTTCGGTTTTAATGCGAAATATACTTCGTTATTTCACAAAAAATTTATACTACACTCCTTAAAACACCGAAAATTTTTAAGTAAGTTTAACTAAAACATAGCTGCTAGTGTTTTTCAAACGTTCAAAATCATTACATACGTGTAAATGCATTGGCTTGTAAGGCGATTTCTGAAAATATTTGTCTTGCTCAAAAAGCTGAAAAATTTCAAAAAAATTTTCCTGTGATATGGGCATCAAATTAAAGGAAATTCACTTCTGAACAACTTTTGTTCTTACGAGGCATGTTTATTTTTGCGCGTTTTTAAAATAATGGCCAAAACCCACATTTCAGGAATCAGGAGCGCCACCTTAAGGTATGTAAGTAACTACTTTTTCTGGACCTGGCTCCCCGCTGCCGATAGCGATCGAGTTGAAAATTTGCACAATGAAAGAAAAAATATGAATGCAGACGTGAAAGTTTTTCGAGTTTCAAATTTTGGCTCGCAACACTATTTGTAGTCGTTCAAACACAACTGATTTTTGAAAAATCGATTTTTTGCAAAATCAAAACTAAAAATCAAGAATCAAAGATCAATCACGTCTAGATTTTTGAATGATCTTTCTATCGATGCCAAGATTGTCAAAATCAGTTGAAGTTGCGTTGAGCTAGGTCAAAAACAAAATTAGTGTGAATAAAAAATTCGACATGGTCATAAAATTTGACACATTCACATTAAAGTGCTGAACTGTATTCTAAATAGGTTTTTTGATGTCTCTTTGATGTACAATTAAAGTGTATTGCTATTTATTGCATGAACTGAGCGCCGAACATGAGTTTAGTTGCTGAGCGCTACCTTAAGGGGGCGCTCGGGGAATCAAGGTATTGGGCCATAACTTTTTTCAGCACACGAATTCGGACCTGTGTCAAGTAGCAAAATTACTCAGAATGATGTGGGCTTTCATTTGATACCAATATCAAGGTAATTGGAAAATTGCCAAATTTTACAATTTTTACTGGCAAACTGCCAAATGGGTGAACATTGAGCAAAAAAATATTAAAAATTCATCAATGCACAAAATAGCAGTCAAAAAATGTTTGAAGCGGCAACATAAATTTTCTGGTGCGTTTTTGCCCGCAAACCGACTTTTACCAAAAACTGTGTTCGATTTGATACATTTTTAACATTATCTGAAAAACTGTGTAACATTGCTTAGCTACCTCAACTGTTTTTTACTAGGGTCTTGGGTCCCCGAAATTCTGCAAAGTTTCAGCGCAATCGGATAACGTTACGCAAAGTTGCTGACTCAAAAAAATTATACTGAGCAGTGCTCATGGTAAATTTCGGCATTCGATATCTTTTTGTTGCTTCAACCGATTTGGCTAAAATTTGGCATGAAGATAGCCTATTATTGTGCGCAGTTGAACATTCTTTTATTTTTTTAAAATAATGTTCTAGACTATGATACCACTGCTTTTAGTGCTCAGAGACGGACCTCGAAAAAATATAAATTGCAATTTTAACAAATATGCACAAAATAATCAAAAACAAAAATAATTTTCAACTAGAGAAGCGCAAGGGCCACATTTTGATGAATCATGATTTTAAGACAAACATGCTATTAGTTATCGCTTGCCGAAAATTCACTCACGCGCAGTGCTCTGGCAGTCACGTGACATTATCACGTGATTTAAAATTTTTACACAGGGGTTGTTTCATACCATACTAATTACTTATTTAGTAATATTTTGGTTTTATCAACTTTTTGTGGACTTTTGAGGCAACTCCCGATTCCCGGAGCACCCCTTAAGGGGGCGCTCTGAGTAACTTCCAATAAATCAAATTGCTATAATTTTTTGTTTTTTGCTGATACGAGCATTTTTGCTTAAGATGACGCTCTGAATAACCGACTTTGGGAGATAAAATTTTCACGTAAGTTTTCGTTAATTAACTGAAGAAGAAAAGTTGTTGCAAATTGAATTAGCTTTCATTTGATGTATATAACGTCAAATTTGGTTCAACTTGATAATTTAACCTATTTTTCAATTGGAAAAAATCTTAAATCGATGTACCAAAAAATTCTATATGGCTTTTGGTACTTTTTGAAACAGTTCTTTGTAGCTAATTGCTAATTCCAACGTTTCAAAAAGTCGGTTGAGTAGGCAAACCTTTCTAAAAAAATTTCCAAAATACGTTGACTAACATTGACAAAAATACACTATTTTTCAAACAAATTTTTCGTTAGCTGCTTTTTGGCTTCTGAAACTTTTCTCAACGCATTTTAGTACAGAAAAATTAGCTCTATTGTTTGGAAAATACGCATGTGTGGGCAAACTTCAGGTTTCTTAAATTGGGCTATAGCGTACATTTTTTTAAGATTACTGTCAACTGCGAAAGCCGATCCGCTTGAAACTTTGCAGACTGTTAGAGCAGATATATATGGAGGCGCCGAACTTGTTGAATTGTAATTATTATGATTTGGCTCAATATGATAAGCTTTTTAAAACGTCACTTTTGATAGATATTGAAATAACTAAAAATTTGTCGCCGGTAACGAAAATTCGACAAAAATGGCACCTCGGCAAGATAATTGTCTTTAATTTAAGCTATAGATTGTTAAATTTGGTTGAAGTACCATTCAGCTACGTCATTTCAAATATTAGTCAAATTTTTGAAAATTTCGATTTTGATGCAGTCATAAAAATTGCTAAAATGTTCCGAGACTCATCAAATTTTGCAAAAAGGCTTGCCTGGTGTTCATCTTGATTGCACTTAACGTGGTAGAAACGAATGTGCAGTGCTTTTCAACAGGCTAGTATTCAGTGAATAATTAATTTTGCCGCATATTTATTTATATCGTTGGAAAGCACTACTTTTCTTTTACATTTATGTGAAGTTTTATTGCACATCTGTTAAGGGGGCGCTCCGGGAATCGGGGGTTACATCGAAAATTGGCAACAAAGTTGGCAAATGTCAAACTTTACTATACATATATGTACTATGGCACAAAAGAACACTGGAGGCAAAATTTCCAATCACGTGATCATGTCACGTGACTCCCTGAGCACCAAACGTGAGTGAATTTTCGGCAAACGATAACTCTGCTTATACTTTGAGTATAGTCACACTTTATATACCAAAATGTAGCTTATGCGCCTCTGTAATTGAACATTATTTTGGTTTTTAACATTTATGTCGGATTTGGATAAAAAATGTCATTTTGTGTTTTCGAAGTCGAACTCTGAGCAATAAAATTCATATAAAACAATTTCTAAGCATTATTTTAAAAAACTAAAAAATTGTTCAACTGCGCAAAGCCTAAGGCTATAATTGTGCTAATTTTTGTAGAAAATTATCTTACCAGCATTTTATAATCGAAAGCCTAAAAATTGGTTTTGTATTCACAAAGCCCATATTTGTGTCTGCTGCTTCTGAAAGTGGTTTCTTGTGCAATTTTTTTGCACAGAACGCAATAAAATTGTTTTAATTTTTCATTACGACTAATAAAATCTAAGTATCGTCTGTTAGCAAAATCTCAAAAAGCGTTGATGCACTGGCTTACGTGCTGAATTTGTGTAAATGTCGAATAAAATCAGTAAATTGTCCAATTTTTTCCAAATTTTTTGCTATGGAGATATGCACGTCAAAACATCAGAAATAGTATTTTGGGCAACTTTCCTTCAAGATTGATAGGTCATTTTCGCTGTTTTTAAAAAATACGGCGGAAATCCTTGATTCCCGGAGCGCCCCCTTAAGATAATTTGCATGGCACATGTTAAAAGTGAACCAATTTGGCTTTTTTTGAGCACTTTCAAATCTGGCCACTTTTTGAAGATTTTAAACAACAAAAACATGCGAAAAATGGCACAAATAGTTAAAAGCAAATTATCTAGACCCAAAATGCACGGTGTTTTGATTTGGCAATTATTAAGTGAAATATAAGCTTTCAAAGTATAAACTGTCTATTCACACGCAACTTTCAGGTTCTATATCTACGCAAAAATATAAGCTATTTTAAAAATTTTCGTGTTGGGTCTAGAAATTTTGTAAAAATATAATTATGTTCAATTTTTTGCTTATGCGCTGCGCATGCGCTTAGAAAAGTGACCAAAACTGTTAAATTTCATTCTCCTGTTGTGTAGTTGGCTTGTTGGCTTGGCTTGTTTCTAAAAATTTTTCACATGATCCCGCTAACTTCATTTGCTATCAAGTGTATATTAATCAATTTTTTGCAGACCTTATTTAAAAAAAATACGGTTTGAATCAACTATATTTTCTCAAAAATTTAAAAAAACTGCACATTCGTTAGTACCACCTTAAGCAAAAAAGCTCGTATCAACAGAACAAAAATTATGCAAGACAATTATAGCAAGTTAGTTCCACCTTAAGTGCAATCAAGATGAACACCAGGCAAGCCTTTTTGCAAAATTTGATGAGTCTCGGAACATTTTAGCAATTTTTATGACTGCATCAAAATCGAAATTTTGAAAAATTTGACTAATATTTGAAATAACGTAGCTCAATGGCACCTCAACCAAATTTAACAATCTATAGCTTAAATTAAAGACAATTATCTTGCCAAGGTGCCATTTTTGTCGAATTTTCGTTACCGGCGACAAATTTTTAGTTATTTCAATATCTATCAAAAGTGACGTTTTAAAAAGCCTATCATATTGTGCCAAATCATAATAATTACAATTCGAGACGTTAGACGCCTCCAAGTACATTTGCTCTAACAGTCTGCAAAGTTTGCGGATTGGTTTTCGCAGCTGACAGTAACCTTAAAAAAATGTACGCTATAGCCCAATTTCAGAAACCTGAAGTTTGCCTATACATACGTATTTACCAAAAAATAGAGCTAGTTTTTCTGTACTAAAATGCGTTGAGAAAAGTTTCAGAAGCCAAAAAGTAGCTAACGAAAAATTAGTTTGAAAAATAGTGTATTTTTGTCAATGTTAGTCAACGTATTTTGGAAATTTTTTTAAAAAGGTTTGCCTACACAAACGACTTTTTGAAAAGTTGCAAATAGCAATTAGATACAAAGAACTGTTTCAAAAAGTACCAAAAGCCATATAGAATTTTTTGTTACATCGATTGAAAGATTTTTTCCAATTGAAAAATAGGTTAAATTATCAAGTTGAACCAAATTTGACGTTATGTACATCAAATGAAAGCTAATTCAATTTGCAACAACTTTTCTGCTTCAGTTAGTTAACGAAAACTTACATGAAAAATTTTATCGCCCAAAGTCGGTTATTTAAAGCGCCACCTTAAGCCTTCACAAGCCAGTGCATTTGCACGTATGTAATGAATTTGAAAGGCTGAAAAACACTGGCAGCTGTGTTTTACTGGAACGCACTTAAAACTTTTTGGTGTTTTATTGAGTCTCGTATAATTTTTTGTGAACTAACGCAATATTTTCTGCATGAGTCAGAAATATATATATATATATATATATATATATATATATATATATATATATATATATATATATATATATATATATATATATATATATATATAAAAAAAAAAAAAAAAAAAAAAAAAAAAAAAAAAAAAAAAAAAAAAAAAAAAAAAAAAAAAAAAAAAAAAAAAAAAAAAAAAAAAAAAAAAAATATATATATATATATATATATATATATATATATATATATATATATATATATATATATATATATATATATATATATATATATATATATATATATATATATATAGTGCGTGTGAATACAAACGCAAATTTTTGGCTTGCGATTTTAAAAAATTGGCTGAACGATATCGATAGTTGTCGATAAAATTGGCTGAACAAATCGATAGTATTTAAACAAGCTCTTCTGCTGAGTGAGCAGTGGTTACACTGTGAGGCTTGAGTGTCAATATTCCAGAGAAAATATCAAACGCAGCCATTAATTGTAAATAAAAATATTTTTAAATTCTTATCTCCGCACACATTTAATGCAGAGTAGCTCCAAAGCCTCACTCACAAACTATAAAACCGACGAATTTTAAGTTTTAAACTTGGTTTTAAACATCAAAAACATTCGGCTGGAAAATTTAAAAAAGTTTGATTTCACCGAGATTTGAACTCGGGTGACTGAATGTAGAATCCAGAGTGTTAACAGCATTTACGAAAATACATATGAGTAAGAATCGCCGTCGCTGAGAGAAAATATCGATGCATACATGAGATACTGTCAAAAAAGTGACAATTTCAAAAAAGTGTCATTTTTGAGAGACCATAGCTAAAAAACGACAACGCTTCAGACGGAACTGTCTTGCCTACATTTCTTTGGTATCAAGCACTATAACATATGTAAAAATGAAGTGAATCGGAGAAGGTCGATTTTTCAAGTCAATCACACGTGGTCGATTTTCTCAGAAAGCGAGTCATATATATGTATATATATATATATATATATATATACACACACACACACACACACACACACACACACACACACACACACACACACACACACACACACACACACACACACACACACACACACACACACACACACACACACACACACACACACACACACATACACATATATATATATGACGACTCAACTTTTGTAGCAACAATGGGTGAGTTTAGCAAAAAATTGTCTCGAAACAAAATAGGGTTTTTTTTACCCGCACAAACTTGGAACAGTCACAGGTCAACCACAACGTTTTTAACACTGGTTTTAGAGCTTTAGAAGTATTAAGTATTAAGTATTAAGTTTTCCGCTTTAGAAGTATAGAGAAAAGGCAAGGTCGGACGGTGGGAGGGAAACAGGGGATATATCTTCTCCTTTTGCCCGGAGCAAATAAGAATTTTTTGCAACCGCTTACCAAAAATAACCGTAAATTGACAAAATTTGGCCTAAAAATTGAAACATTTACCCCAATTTTTGTTCCTTCCGGAGAAGGAACCTTTGTTATCGGTTTTTGCTCCGATAACAAAAATACGTAAATTGTTTCTCAACCTAGCCTATGATTTGCGTGTAAACCTAGCACCTGTGTGACTTGTCCGGCTTCGGAATGATTTGTCCGGGCTTCGGAATGATTTGTCCGGGCTTCGGTATGATTTGTCTGGGCTTCGGTATAATTTGTCTGGGCTTCGGTAATATGATTTATCTGGGCTTCGGTATGATTCGTCTGGGTTTCGGGATGATTGTCTGGGCTTTATGTTTGATTTTTTGGTCGGAAAATCGTAAACATGCTGGTTAAAAGGTGAGTTTTAAATAGCCAGTTGTATTTACATAAAAGAAATTTAGGTTAAATCCGTCTGATTAATTTTGGCATTGTATGCAAAATTGGCATTGTATATATACTTATGAAGAACAGTACCATAAACTACATCTAAATTTCATAACAAGGAGCACTTTTATCCGGGACAGCCCCGTGTGGCATCATGTCGCATTGCCGCATCATGAGTTGTACAATGGGGGTTTAACCGTATGCAACCCATAATAGTTGCTGAGGGTTGGGTCAGGTCGGAGGTCGAATATTTCATCTAGGTCTACCCCTGGTCAGTCTATCGTTGCAGATTGTTGCAGAATGAAACAGAGCCAAATCCTACTGAATAAACGGTAGCTTTTGTTTACTATTTTATTTACATACTGCAACTTATGATGCCCTATGTTGCAAATATGCATTTACTTTATTTCGAATATCTCTTAGCAAACTCATAACGTTTCTGCTTTCTTCTGCTTCTATCTGTATGTAGACTGAGTAGAAAAAAGACCCTATATCGCACATCCGTAATCTTCCAATGTCCGTTTGCCCTAAAAAGTGTAAATTGAAGAAACAAACGAAACAAGCTTTGTCCATACCCTACGTTTGTGTGTGCGTATGCCCTACTGAAGTACGAATCAATCCTCAGTTTCACAAAACAAACGGACTTGTTCAAATTGCGAACGAACTGTACAAGCTGGAGTTTTAAAAATTAAAAGTTGCATCTGCTTTTTTGTGAGATAGTATGACATTTTAAAGCGAGGGCTACCTCTTGTTTAGTCCAACTAAGATAAAGTTAAAATGTATGCACTCTTGTAGTTATGTTACGTATTTTTTGTAGACTGGAATGCAACAATACTATGCACTACAAAGAAGTTACAGTTCCTTGTAAAGTGTTACTGTTCCTTGTCTTTCTATTTTTTGTTCTTTGTACATTGTACTCAGTTACAGTTATAGGACGTTCACAAACAAATAACTTGCAACCATTGTATTGATTCAATTGAGCACATTTCTGGGAAGGAACCCTGCCCCTTTTAGGGGCAACTTGTTTTTCTGGGGGCGGCTGCCCCCAAAGTCCAAAGCCTAAATTGTTTCGGATTGGCCTAAATTGTTTCAACGATTGAGGCCAGCTGGCCTAAATGTTTCCAGCTGCGGATGCAGAAAAATTTTTTGATACGTCTGCAATTGACCAAATTTGGCCTAAAAGTCAAAAATTTACCCCAATTTTTTTCTGAGAGCGGCTGCCCCCAAACCCCCACGACTCTGTGGCCTACTATTCTTTGTTATTATTTTTCATCAAAACCGATGCATGTTAAAATTGCTGTTTTTTACATTTGATTTTTGATACATTTTGCTGCCTTTTTGCACTTTTGAAATTCTAAAAATAGATTCTCATCCAAAATTTGATTGTGCCTGCCCGTATCCCCTCCCCTTTCTGAAGGTCACGGTCCGCCCCTGAGGAAAGGTAACTCTCCTGCCAGGAAGCACTAGGGTCTTTCCTCCGCAAAACGCGTAATGTTTTTTCTGCACGCTATATACACATGCCATGCAAATTACAAGCAAGCAAGGAAGCAATAAAATTTATTCAACTGAAACAAGCATCACAGTAGGCAAAAACAAAATCAGAAAGAAAAGCAAACAAAATCAAAAAAGCAAAATCAGTAAAGCAAAGCGGTAAAAGTTACATGCTGCAACTTAACGCCTTAAAGCAAACAAAATGTGAATCAGTGAGTAGGACAGCGGAACACCAGTCTGATCAAACGACCCCCGCCCTTTTAGGAAACCAGATAAATCTATTTCATTTAGTTTAGGTTCAAACTGAGGTAAAGTCGAACATAAAATAATTTCTGAGAGCAGCTTATTCCAAATTTTTGTGACACGATTACAAAACCCATATTTCATAGCATCAATATTCGGCACCGTGGTACGAACACGTACAGCATGGCCTCTGCCACCAAAATTACATGGGGGAATTTGGCCGGTGGCGGGATCACAGGAGCCACAAGCTTCTTGTGGACTTCATGCGAAGATCACCCACAATTTTGACCAATAAGCCGAAGTTATCGAGCATTTTTCAACATCTTACAAAGTTTTTGCAAATTTCATCCTAACTAGTAATGAAAAACGCCCTTGTCGGGCGGCTCCTTGGGTAGAATACATACATACATATTATTTCAGACTTTACCTCTGATTTAAAACACTTTGAACTTTAAGGGAAGGAAATTTGGAAAGAAAAACGCAAATTAAAAGCAAATTGTTGCACCACCCCGTCTGCAAAATGGCGCCAAGAAAGAATCATCTGAACATGTATGTAATTGTGAAAAAGAACACTATTTTTTTCGAGGTTTAGTTTATTATTTCACTGTATTATTTCACACGTACCTAAGTACTTTTACCTCTACACATGCATGTGATATGCAAACAACGTTACGAATATCAACATCAATATTGTGGATACTATTGACTGTTAACCAGCCATTGTCGTTAATGCAGTATGTGTAGACGCACACACAACAACGAATACACACACACGCACACACGCACACACGCACACGTAAACACCGTGCTCTTTGCTTGTTGCACACAACACGCGCCTAAGCCAGCGATAAATCCTGCAGGCTTCAGTGATGCACTGAAACTGGGCATGATTTACATGCATCTTCAGTTTCAGTGCATTACCTGAATTTAGTATGCACGGCCGCTAAGGCGGCCCCCCAAAAAAATGTACGCTATAGCAAATTTCAGAAACCTGAAGTTTGCCTACACATACGTATTTTCCAAAAAATAGAGCTAATTTTTTTGTACTAAAATCTGTTGAGAAAAATTTCTAATGAAAAGCCAAAAAGTAGCTAATGAAAAATTAGTTTGGAAAATAGTGTATTTCTGTCAATGCTGGTCAACGTATTTTGGAAAGTTTTTTTGAAAGGTTTGCTTACACAATCGACTTTTTAAAAAGTTGCAACTATCTATTAGCTACATAGAACTGTTTCAAAAGGTACCAAAAGCCATGTAGAATGGTTTTGGTATATCGATTTAAAGATTTGTTCCCATTGAAAAATACGTTAAAATTTCAAGTTCAACAAAATTTGACGTTTTATACATCAAATGAAAGCTAATTTAATTTGGAACAACTTTTCTTCTTGAGTTAATTAACGAAAACTTACGTGAAAAATTTTATCGCAAAAAGTCGGTTATTCAGAGCGCCACCTTAAGTAATAAGGTGGCACAAAAAATTTTTAATGCGGCACAAGTATACGTCTTCAATATACTTTAAATGTTATATGGTATTCCGTTTGAACACACTTGATGTATGGCTACGTTGACAATTTGTGAAGTTGGCATACAGATTTGTGAAGTTAGCAGAGCTTTTTTTGGAGTTACAAAACTGCTACTCTTGAATGGCACAAACAAAATTAAGCACGGCACAATGCTAGCACATTTTTGACGAGCAATGTGCCACTATTTTTAAACTTTGTGCCGTAAACTGCACTGCCAACTTCACGAAGGTATATTTTTTAAATTTTTTGTTCTCAGATTTTTTCCTATGACGTGTTCTGTTGTGGGGATAGGGGAAGGGTTAAGTTGACATCGTGTGGCTTTTGGCCGCCGAGCGAACTAAGGGCATGCAATTTAAAGTGTACTAGTAACACTAGAGCCTTGTCGGTCTTTAATCTTTCGAAATATAAAATGCACTTTGTTTTTCAAGTTAGTTTTTGCATTTTTGGAGAGCACCATCAAGAGCGTATCCAGGGCACAGGAAAAAAATGAGTACAAAATTCATACAAAAAAAGTACAAAAAAATTTCTGTATTTTTGTATAAAATTTGTACATTTTTTTGTACAAAATTTGTACTTATTTTGTATAAATTTTGTACTTTTTAAAAAAATTTTTTGGGACCTTTTTCACTGATACTACAGGCATCAGGCTGCCTAAATGTTTCAAAAACAGCAACTAAAACCTCGAAAAAATTCTAAATTTTTGTATAAATTTTGTACAAATTTTGTATAAATTTTGTATAAATTTTGTACTCAGAGTGCAAGTTTGTATAAATTTTGTCCAAGTTTTGTGCAAATTTTGTACTTCTTGTTGAAACATTTTTGTATGATTTTTGTACATTTTTTGTACAAATTTTGTACTTTTTCAAAAACTTTTTTGGGAAGTTTTTTACTGATACTACAGGCATCAGGCTGCCTAAATGCCTCTAAAATGGCAACTAAAACCACAAAAAAATTTCTGAATTTTTGTATAAAATTTGTACATTTTTTGTACAAAATTTGTACTTATTTTGTATAAATTTTGTACAAATTTTGTATAAATTTTGTACTTTTTAAAAAAATTTTTTGGGACCTTTTTTACTGATACTACAGGCATCAGGCTGCCTAAATGTTTCTAAAATGGCAACTAAAACAACAAAAAAGTTTCTGAATTTTTGTATAAAATTTGTATATTTTTTGTACAAAATTTGTACTTATTTTGTATAAATTTTGTACAAATTTTGTATAAATTCTGTACTTTTTCAGAAAATGTTTTGGGACCTTTTTCACTGATACTACAGGCATCAGGCTGCTTAAATGTTGCTAAAGCGGCAACTAAAACCAGAAAAGAATTTAATTTTGTATAGCTTTTGTACACTTTTTGTACAAAATTTGTACTTATTTTGTATAAATTTTGTGTTTTTATTTAAATAGTATATACCATACAATAGTTTTCGTCAAAATAACGTTATATTCCCGTTCAGCAGCTAAAATTAACCTTTTCCACAGTTTTTCAACTAAACTGACAAAACTCAAAAATTTGGTCAAATTGACTATTTTGGCACTTTGCCAGGGTTGCCAAAGTGAAACAGCGCACACGACGCGGATCAAACAATATCAACTGACTGCCCTGCACCTGTATATCTTTCTATCTATATATCTATCTATCTATCTATCTATATATATATATATATGTATATATATATATATATATATATATATATATATATATATATATATATATTTAAGATGAAATTGAAATACAGACCGAGTGATTATCCATTAAAGGTGGCACTCCTGAAATGTGGGTTTTGGCCATTATTTTGAAAACGCGCAAAAATAAACATGCATCGTAAGAACAAAAGTTGATCAGAAGTGAATTTCCTTCAATTTGATGTACATATCACATAAAAAAATTTTGAACATTTTTGAGCAAATTTCGTCAAGACAAATTCAAGAAAAATAGATTTCACGGAAATGCCTTCACAAGCCAGTGCATTTGCACGTATGTAATGAATTTGAAAGGCTGAAAAACACTAGCAGTTGTGTTTTACTGAAACGTAATTAAAAATTTTTGGTGTTTTATTGAGTGTGGTGTAATTTTTTTGTGAAATAACGCAATATTTTTTAAATGAGACAAATGCATGTGAAAACAAACGCAAATTTTCGGCTTGCGATTTTAAAATAATTGGCTCAACGAAAAAAGTTAAAATTTGGCACATAAATGCACCTTGTCATTTTCGAGCGGTCGCAAAATTTGATTTTTGGCAAATCGATAGTATCTAAAAAATTTAGCCAAATTTATGTTTTTCAAAAATCGCGATTTTAGTGTTTTTCGATATATCAATCATATTCATCAAAAATGACTTTTTGCGACCGCTCGATCACGCTGAGGCGAGCAAAATGAGCTATTGATTGTGCAACAGCTACTTACTTGCGAAGAGAAATTGCAAGCCGAAATTCCACTCACGTTTGGTCTACAGTGAATGCTAATTTGTATCAATCAACTTCATTTTTTGTATTTAGGCATACTGTTACACCAGCTTGCCATTGTGTACCTAAAATTGGCCCCAAACTGCCGTTTTTTGAAAAGTCACATTTCAGGAGCGCCACCTTAAAGCGTTATAAATTGAGTGAAATTGTGAAAAATCATCTTTTCAACGGTATCACAAGGGGTGCACCAGTTACCAGTTCTGGCTAATTCTGGCCTCTTCACCCATAGTGTATGGATCTGTCTGAAATCGGAATCACTGCGATTGTGGAACTACCACCTTAATTAGTGCAACAGTTAGGCGAAAAAATTCACAAAGTACACAAATGTACAAAAAATATACAAAAAATACACAAAAAATATACAAAACTTATATAGAATTTGTACAAAATATGTACAAAAGTCGAAACAAAATTTTATTCAAAAAAAAGGCGTATTTGTCAAAACAATGTCTATTTCAGATGCAAATGGTCAAAAGAAGAAAAAAACTGCAGGAAACAAATTTTTCGAAAAAGTACAAAAAATGTACAAAATTTCTACAAAAATTATACAAAAAATGTACGAAATTTATACAAAATATGTACCAACTTTGGACAAAACATGTACAAAAGTTGAAATTTTTTTCAGAAAAATAAAAAGTTAAGCGTATTTGTCAAAACAATGTCTATTTCAGACGGAAATCGCCAAAAAAATGAAAAAAAAACCAGAAAGTACAAAATTTGCACAAAAAAAATACAAAATTTATACAAAAATTATACAAAATTTATACAAAACTTTTTTGTATATATAAATTTTGTATAAATTTTGCACTCACTTTTTTCCTGTGGGGGGGTTCAGAGAACTGAACCCGACCTTCTGGCCAACTCATAAGAAAAATTCAACAAGGGTCCCTAGAGTTGCGACGAAAGTTCGGGTTCGGGTATGGGTACGGTTCGGGTTGTTTTTTCGGTTCGGGTTCGGGTTCGGGTTCGGGTACAAGTCAGTTCTCTGACGCAAAAAGTGGTTCGGGTACCTAATTTTTCTGACCAAATTACAAAGTTTTCATACCGATTTTTTTAGAATTTCTAAAGATCATAAACATTTTTAGTGGAATATATACTAGGATGAACTTCACATTTTTCAAACAACACATTTTTTCAGAAATATTTTTGCCAGCGAATTTTGACACAAGGGTCCCCCCTTTGGTTTTTATCGCTCGGCCGAAAAAAACTTCCGATACGTCTCCAGTTGACCAAATTGAGCCTAAAAATCAAAAATCGTATAATTGTTTTTGCTGGGGGCTATTGCCCCCAGACCCCTTCTACTCTATGGGTTATATTCCTTGTTATTATTTTGAGCTATTTTAGACCGACCTCATTCGCAAAAACGTTTGAAAAAAGAACAATTGTTGGATTAAGGTAGCGCTCAGCAAAACAACTCATGTTCGGCGCTCAGCTCATGCAATAAATAGCAATACCAGTTTAATTGTACATCAAACAGACATCAAAAAAACTTATTTACAATACAGTTTAGCACTTTAATGTGAATTTGTCAAATTTTATGCCCATGTCCAATTTCCTATTCACACTAATTTTGTTTTTGACCTAGCTCAGCGAAACTTCAACCAATTTCGACGATTTTGGTATCAATAGAAAGATCTTTCTAAAATCTAGACGTGATTGATCTTCGATTTTTTTTATTTCTATTTTTGATATTGCAAAAAATCGATTTTTCAAAAATCAGTTGTCTTTGAGAGACTACAAAAAGTGCTGCGAACCAAATTTTGAAAATCGAAAAACCTTCACGTCTGCATTTATATTCTTTCTTTCATTGTGCAAGTTTTTGACTCGATCGCAATCGGCAGCTGGGACCCAGGTCCAAAAAAAGTAGTCGATTTCGCTACGCAAAAATGTGAGGTTTGCCCACATGTTTCACTTTTTCAAAAATTAGACCTTCAAAAATTCCTAGGAGTGCATATTTCCGTTGAAAAAGTTACCAAAAGCATACTCAATTTTTCAAGAAATTAAATCAAATATTTGTCATTTTCGAAGATTTATCAGCTTTTTAGGTTTTTCATTTTTGATTTGGTATTTTCATGGCTGAATATCTGGGCAAAGCTTTAACGTATTCGTATGTTTAATACATCAATTTAAAGCTAAGAAATCACATATTTCAGTGATATGAGTAATCATTTTATAATAAAACAAAAATTTTTATGCTACGGCTACAAATTTGTCAAAAAAATTTAAAAAAAAATTTTTATCACAATATGCACATCAAATGAAAGCTGTGTTTATTCTGAACAACTTTCCTTCGAGACATTATGGTCAAAAATGTCGCTGAAAAAAATCAAACGCCAAAGTCGGTTCCCCTGAGCGCCACCTTAAGCTAATGCATCTATGCATAAGTACATGCTGCAGTTACTTGTGTAATATCTAGGCGTTCCTACCTTTTTTTTAATTTTTCTGGCAGAAAAAATTCAGATGTCTCTAGTTGACCAACTTCTATATACCTAAAATTGAAAAGTCTCCAATTTTTTTGGGGCTGCCGCCTCCAGACTCCTGCAACTTGATGGCTTAGTAATCTTGTGTTTGTCTTTGTAATGCGAATTTAAGTGTTAAAATTGCTAAAAAGCGCATTTTAACAAATTACGAAGAAATTAAAAGGTCATTCCCCCAATTTTGTTCTGGGGATGCCTTTGGTACGAAAAACACAATTTGACCGCAATATCAGAGTCTATGGCCCACTGACCGTTTTTCCTGCCAACGGGCCGGGCCGGGCCGACAGACGACGCTGAACGGTTCGGCTGAGCCACGGGCCAAAAATTAGCCCGTGCAGGCCTCTAGTTTGAATCTAAATCAGCCCTAGGCCTTAAGGTGGCGCTCCGAATAACTTCCATAACTTTATTATGTTATACGTCGACGTAGGTTCTAGCCAGAATAAATTTCGTTTAAATATATTGAAGCCTGTTACAAAGCTTTGTTTCTGAGTAAGTTTCACGTGCCTGCTGCCTTGTTCTGATTTTTTATCACCGATTAAAAATTTCTGTTTTTGCTAAATGCGCATAATTTTTCAAACGGCATAACTGAGCGAAACTTTGTTCAAATTTTACGATCTATAGCTTAAACTGTAGGTAATTATGTTGCCGAGGTGTATCTTTTCTTATAATTTTAATCCAATTGTTTTGGCTCAAAATACACTAGTTTTTCTAAAATTGTTCAACTTGAAATTGCTGCAGAATTTCACCAAAAACAGAAATCAACATTTTCGAAAAAGGTACACCTCAATCTTCTTATTTTCTAACTTTAAGTCAAATTTCACAATGAAAAAACGACATGGAGGAGAACTATCACGGTTCAAAAAAGGCTATTGCCGATCAGAAAAATCTGAGGTTTGCCCACACATATGATAGTGTCAAAAAATAGAGCGTATTTTTTAATGCAAATAATCATTGAGAAAAGTTAGGGAAGCCAAAAAGTAGCTAACGAAAAATTAGCTTGAAAATTAATGCATTGTTGTCAATATCGCTCATCGTAATTTGAAAATATTTTTACAAATGTTTGCCTACACAAACGACTTTTTAAAAAGTTGCAGTCACCTATTATCTGCGGAAATTAATTTCAACAAAACTACATGTTATGTATATCAAACGAAAGCTAATTCACTGCTGAACAACCTTTCTTCAAGAACAAAAACCTGAAAACGTGACTGAAAACTTTTACTGCCCAAAGTCAGTTATTCGGAGCGCCACCTTAAGGTGGTACTAACGAATGTGCAGTTTTTTTTAACTTTTGAAAAAATTTAGTTAATTCAAACGACATTTTCTCGAGAATAAAGTCAGCAATGAATTAAATTGTATTTTTATAATGACGAATGAAGTTAGCGGGATCATGTGAAAAAGTTTTAGGAGCAAGCCAAGCCAACAAGCCAAACTAATTTAACAGTTCTGGCCACTTTTCTAAGCGCATGCAAAACGCAAAAACACAAAAATGAACACGAATAAATTTTCTAGACCCAAAATGAAAATTTTTTAAATTGCTTTTATTTTTGCGTAGATATAGAACCTGAAAGTTGCGTGTGAATAGACACTTTCGACTTTGAAGGCTTATATTTCGTTTAATATTTGACAAATCATGAAATCGTGCATTTCGGGTCTAGATAATTTATTTTTAAATATTTGTTCCATTTTTCGCATGTTTTTATTGTTTAAACTCTTCAAAAAGTGGCCAGATTTGAAAGTGCTCAAAAATGCCAAATTGGTCCACTTTTAACACGTGCCATATAAATCATAATTATAGTTGCGCAACGAAACTTTGCATAAATATAGAAGAAAAGTAGCGCTTTTGAACGGTATAAAGAATGTGCTTTTATGTTAATTATTTATTGAATACCAGGCTGTTAAAAAACACTGCACAGTCGTTAGTACCACCTTAAGGGGGCGCTCCGGGAATCAAGGTATTGGGCCATAACTTTTTTCAGCTAACGAATTCGGACCTGCGTCAAGAAGCAAAATTACACGGAATGATGTGGGCTTTCATTTGTTACCAATATCAAGATATTTGGAAAAGTGCCAAATTTTATAGTTTTTACTGGCAAACTGCCAAATGGGTGAACATAGAGCAAAAATTTATTAAAAAGTCATCAATTCACATCATTAGACACAAAATAGAAGTCGAAAAATGTTTGAAACGGCAAGATTAATTTTTACGTCCTTTTTGCCCGCAAACCGGCTTTTTCCAAAAACTGTGTTCGATTTGGTACATTTTTAACATTATCTAAAAAACTGTGTAACATTGCTTAGCTACTTAAACTGTTTTTACTGCGGTCTTGGGTCCCCAAAATTCTACAAAGTTTCAGCGCAATCAGGCAACGCTACGCAAAGTTGCTGGCTCAAAAAAATTATACTGAGCAGTGCTCACGGTAATTTTCGGCATTCGATATCTCTTTGCTGCTTCAACCGATTTGGCTAAAATTTAGCATGAAGATAGCCTATAATTGTGCGCAGTTGAACATTTTTTATTTTTTAAACTAATGTTCTAGACCATGACACCACTGCTTTTAGTGGTGGGTGACCAACCTCGAAAATAAAAAAAATTTAAAGTTTTAACAAATTCGCACTAAATAGTCGAAAACAAAAGTAATGTTCAACTAGAAGAGCGGAAGGGCAAAATTTTAATATATGAACCATGATTTTAAGACAAACATGCCATTAGTTATCGCTTGCCGAAAATGCACTCACGCGCAGTTCTCTGGCAGTCACGTGACATTATCACGTGATTTAAAATTTTTACACAAGAGTTATTTTATACCATACTAATTACTTATTTAGTAATATTTTAGTTTTATCAACTTTTTGTTGACTTTTGAGGCAACTCCCGATTCCCGGAGCGCCCCCTTAAAGGCCGATTCACACGCTGCGATTTTACTGCGATTTTGCCGCAGCGTTTTTGTCGCTGCGACAAAACGCAGCTTGCCGCACGCAAAACACAATGTCCGAACAGACGCAGCGTTTTTAGTGCGGAATGGCTGCGTCTTGATTTTGCCGCAGCGTTTTAAACACCAGACTGCAATTCGACCTGCGATTTCATTGCGTTTTGATGCTACGTTTGTGTTGGTTTAAACAATTTTTGCTTAGCACTTTGTCATTTCTTTGTAACAGTGATGACGCAGCAAACTGACCTGCGAGACGCACTAAGGCCGCAAAGCTTGTTCAGACGGTGCGTTTCGCTTGCGACACCCTGCGGCTTGCGTTTTGCGTCAAAATCGCTGCGGCAAAAACCCACCGTGTGAATCGGCCTTAACTCTATGCAAGTCTATTCGCCCGAACAATTTGTGAGTGTTTACATTGAGCTTTTTTTCAGCTGCTCGAGCAGCTGAAAAAAAGCTGCAGCTTTTGTTCGCCATTTCCGGCTGCTCGAGCAGCTGGAAAAAAGCTGGAGCAGCTGAAAAAAAGCTGAAGTAGCTGAAAAAAAAGCGGATAAGTATGGCGGTCACTATAGACTAGCTGCTCCGTTGCTATGACAACGCTGCAGTTCCCGCATTTTTTCAGCTGCTCCGGCTTTTTTTCAGCTGCTCCAGCTTTTTTCCAGCTGCTCGAGCAGCTGAAAAAATGCCGGAAACGTCGAAAAAAAGCAGAATGTAAACACGGCCTAAGCGGTAGATTTCGAAGATGCCACTATGACAGTATAAGAATTTGTTAAGCGCAAAGAATAATCTGCAGCGGACATGTAGAAACGTTTTGGTGTTTTATCTCAATCGCGCATCGTGACAGCGAGTACCAATGTATTCATACATATGTCATAAACTTAATGAGTGCTATAACGACACTGAGCAACGAGATAAGGTGACGTGTTTATTTTTTGTCTGCATCCAGTGGCGCATCCAGGATTTCGCAAAGGGGGGGGGCTGCGACCGGGGGGGGGGGTGCGGAGCAACCATGAGCCACCTTGCCGCGGAGGGGGGGGTGCGGAGCAATGTGAGCCACCTTGTTGAGGTGTGAGCCACCGCCGCTCAAGCAAGGGGGGGGCTGCGACCCTCTAATGGGGGTGCTCAAACCGCAAAAGGGGGGCTGTAGCACACCCTACCCCCCCTAAATACGCCACTGTCTGCATCTGGATTAGATTTTTAGTTAACAATCGAAGAGCAAATAAGCACAAAACTGTCGCGGTTACGCAAACCAATAGTGACATATGAATTTGCTCATTCGAACGAGCATGACGTCACATGTAACATAATGCAATTTATAAAGTTTGATGAAGCTTAATTATTGAAGCTACCGACGGAAATTTTTTTGCGCAACTTTCGTACCAGATAAGTATATACACCATGCAATGCACCTAATACCCGTGTTTGTGACCGGCCGCCTAAGCCGCCGGCGGGCTATGGCGGGCAAATATGTTTGGCCGGCTGGCCCACCAAAAATTCCGGCCGGTAACAAACACTAGCACCTATACGTTTCATCTTTTTTTTCGAAAAATCGAAACAACGGGGGAAAATGACTATGACTTGATTAAGCTTGAAGCTTAGTCGGTTTTTTGCTGACTTGAAGCTTAGTCGGTTTTTTGCTGACTAATCCTTCATTCAACGTTAAATAAAGTATTTATTCCTTGCACCAAAGGACGTTGACTCAATTGCTCCACAATTTTTAAACATTCAATATTCAAATATAGTTCGTGTGTAATGTTATGCAGTTCATTTGGCCAAAGTTCGGGCTTGGGTTCGGGTGGTTCGGGTACGAATGGTTCGGGTTCGGGTACGTTTCGAAAAAAATCCCAACACTAAAGGTCCCCCCCTTGCTTTTCGCGGGTTCGCCGGAAAAAATTTTCGATACGTCCCCAATTGACTAAATTTGGCCCGAAAATCAAAATTTTATACATTTTTTAGGGAGGGCTGCCGCCCACAGACCCCTGATTTTTGAAAAGTGGGTTTTTCCCACATGGGTTTTTTTTACCCCGTCTAATTTCGGTCATGCACCCCCTCGTACGAAAGAAGAAGGAACCTGCCACTGCGGTCATAAATAGAAGAAGGGTAGTCCTCTGTAAACGTGTTTTTACATTTGAGCTCGCATCTCTTAGTGTTGAGAAATGAGACCCCAAAATTCACCTCCCATGACCCATATGGAGCCATGTCGGGTCAAAAATGGGGGGTCAAAAAATACCAGCGAAACCCCTTTTGGACACCGCTTATATACATATGTACGTTTTCCCACAGTGACTGTACTATACGCTGTAGGGATGGAAGTCTCGGTTTTTTTTCCGAGACCGAGACCACAAAACCGAGACTACCGAGACCTAGACCAAATTCCGAGACCGCCAAAACCGAGACTGGGTCATTTTTTGCACATTTTTTTACGTATTGATTTGATGACTTTTTACAAATTTTTAGGTAAAATTACAAGACCATGGTCAGACACCTTTTATATATATATACATGTATAACTAACAGCTATATACATCACGACAATTTTGTTTACATTGCTGGTTATTTCCCCCGTTTGTGTGGGACTGTGGGACCATGTCTTCTTGAATATTGTGAAAGTTTGACCTCTGTTCCAAAACAGACGCAATTAGTCCTTGTGCATGCATGCAATTAATAAATGCACTTTTTTGCAATCTAACATAAAAATTTACAGATAATAGCTCATATTGTCTGACCATTATACTAATTATGGCCGACCGAAAACATCAGAGCTAAAGTTTGAACTTAGAATGCCAAAAAGAGTAAGCCAAAGATGAAAGGGGTCTAAGAGAGACAACCCTGAAAAACAAAATTGCAGATTTTTTCTCTTTTTTTAGGTCAAACTTGGTCAAGTGGAGACTATATAACTGAAATTTTTTCGAGCCGGTAAATTAAAAGCGAATCACGTCAGAAGCACAACGTCACATCAGATTAGTGTACTAGACAGGTAAATGTACTCGTGTACACAGGCCAAGGTTCGGCGGGGGGGGGGAAATTATTTTTGCCCATAAATCGCTTCCTACCCCATCTTTTAATAAAAATATAGAACCCCCATCGTCAGCCAAGCCCCCAATCTGATCTCTAGCCCCCAAAATAGCTGTCGCCCCTTTTAATAAAAATCTAGATTGAAATTATTGGTGTTAAAACCCTTAGGGGTGGAATAAGTCGGAAAAACGGCATTTTTTCGACTAATGATCCGGAGTCCCCCTATATCCCCCAAACCTAGGGGGGGTCAAAATTGAACGCTCTTTCGAATAGGCTAGGTTAGAAGTTTGTAGGATGTAAGCTTTAGCTGGAAATCAAACTTTGTCAAAAAATTAAACTTTACATGAAATTTTTTGCGCAAAATTGGATTTAGTTAAAAATACTGAATCAAATGAAAACCTGCTGATACTATTGAAAGAGCAACTTCTAAGCTACTAAATGCTGAAAAAATTTTGCAAATCGGTTCAGGCTTTGAAAAGTTACAAAACTTTTTCTGAAGCTACCAGGATCAGGCTGATTGAAGCGTTACAGCGCACGTAAGGTTTAGTACGAATTCCGGGCTATAACCACAAAGTTTTTTCAAAATATGAAGCTAGTTGGGGTTTTTTAGTGCGGTAAAGTTATTCCTGATGTTTCTTAGTAGGTTTTTTCTTAAATTTAGGCCTTAGGCTTAGGCTTAGTGCTTAGGCTGAGGCTTAGTGCTTAGGCTTAGGCCGTGTTTACATTGAGCTTTTTTTCAGCTGCTCGAGCAGCTGAAAAAAGCTGCAGCTTTTTTTCAGCTGCTAGAGCAGCTGGAAAAAAGCTGGAGCAGCTGAAAAAATGCTGGAGCAGCTGAAAAAAAGCGGATAACTATGGCGGTCACTATAGACTAGCTGCTCCGTTGTTATGACAACGCTGCAGTTCCCGCATTTTTTCAGCTGCTCCGGCTTTTTTTCAGCTGCTCCAGCTTTTTTCCAGCTGCTCGAGCAGCTGAAAAAATGCCGGAAACGTCGAAAAAAAGCTGCAGCATTTTTTCAGCTGCTGGAGCAGCTGAAAAAAAGCTCAATGTAAACACGGCCTTAGGCTTAGGCTTAGTGCTTAGGCTTAGGCTGAGGCTTAGTGCTTAGGCTTAGGCTGAGGCTTAGTGCTTAGGCTCAGGCTTAGTATTTGGGTTAGGAAAGGCTTAGTCTTAGTTGCTTGCATCAAATAAAAGGATATTTGCTACTGTGGAATCATAAACAAAGCTGCGCTTTTGAACCGAAATTGGCTGTCAGCGCCAGCGTGATGCTGAGCAGCAGTGACGTTTTGAATTCGTATTTTATGGTATTCTTCATTATTAAAAATTGCTCCTTTTAACTAAAAATGCTATTTTGTGTCGGAAAATGTAGTTAATTTATTGTCTATGCAAAAAGAAACAATAACAATTGATATGTGAGCTCAGTTTAACGATGCATAGTTCGCCTATTAAATAAGTTTAAAAAATTAACATTTTGTGGTATAAATGAGCAGAATATTGGAAACAAAGCTGAATTAAATATATTATTATAAGTTACGTTATGATGATTAAACTTCAGACTGATATTACGACTGTATCGGTGAAAATTTTCGAAAATATTAGCCCCTGAATGTCAAAAAATGATGATTTTCGACAAATTTTGAATTTTTTCGAAAAGCAGTAAATCTACGTTTTTTTGCTTGGAAAGTGCTAAAAATGAACTCAGCGCGTCCGAAAACCTATAAAAACGTGTTTTTACATTGAAAAAATATGCGTTTGAATTTTTCCCCCCCCGCCAGACTTTGGTGAAAGCTAATAACAAGCCACTAAGTTGCAGGACTAAAAAAATTATATATATATACTTGAATTTTTTTGAGTTTTTGAGTTTTTTTGAAAAACTTGAGATTTTTTCAATTTTTAGGCCGAATTTGGTCAAATCAGCGTCAATATTTGCTCAAAACGCTTCGTCAAAGCTTCGTCATTTTTATTTTCTGAACGTCATTTTTAAGTTTCATTTCTGCAAATGACGCCATTTTTGACTAAAAAAAACCCTGGGCGAAATTAAGGTGTTTTGTTTTAAAATCTGAAAATTCAAAATTTTATAATGGACTGCGAAGGGCAGTTTTCAAACTTGTCTACCTGACGCCCCATAGCAAATCTGCGTATAGTTTTGGCATCAGGGGCCTCTACTACTCTGAATACGTGCCATAGCGTTGAAAAACTACCGCTAACAACCTTTTCGGGTCTTCAGACAGACAGACTTGATAGCAGGGTTGGTTTTTTTCCGGAGAAAAATTATAGCCGGAAAAAAACCGGTTTTTTTCCGTTTTTTTCCGGTTTTTTTTCCGAGTTTTTTTCCGATGTCCAAAAATGATGGTAAAGTAGTTCTGAAATGTAATCTTACATTTTGCGTCTTAGTAACTTCATTATTATTCACTGGTGACTCTTCAATGGTTCTTCAATTCTCTCATTAAGCTTCTTCTGGACTAGATAGATGCTATAACTACCATAATAGCCAGTGTTTCTGTTTTAAAATTTGTCTAATTAGTTATGGTGGGGTAGGAAGGAGTGTAGGACTAAGGTGGGGTAAGTTCGCTGTCAGTTTATCAGTTTACTGGTGGGGTTCTAAAGTCGACAGAAGAGTGAATGGTTCTGACATTGCAAATTGCAAAGTGTATTCAAACTCTGCCATCCAGGGTGGGTATTTTAACCTTTGAAGAATTAATGTACTTCGCAATTCAAAATTGGACTCTTAATTGAATTTAAACAATTTTTGCCTAAATTCAAAAAAAAACGGGAAAACCGCCATATTATATACTTTTCGCCAAAAAAGGTCAGAATTGCGTCTAGAGAAAGGCTTTCTTGGCTCAAATAGAACAGCTCAAACCCCTGGATAATTGCCTAAAAGTTTTATGCTGTTGCATTCTGGTTAAATATTTTGATTTGTTGTCAAAATGTATATATATACGTGTACCAATACGGAAATTTATCCATTAAGTAGATGTTTAACCTTATAGGGATTAGTTTGTTAGTATTAATAGGGCGTATGTTTAAATGTTGATCCAATTTCGCTGATTGAATGGATATCCGCTCTAACTGAGAATGCTAAAAATTCAAGTGAAACGTTGAATTTAATTTTTCGTAAAATCAAGTTGTTTTTTGTTGGCCTGTTGAAAGGAAACAACCGCTCGAGGTTACTTAAGATAAAGTAGTAAAAAAATAAGCTGGTCCGACGTCACGAAAAATGTAATATTAAAAATTATAACTGTCATGAAACTTCCTAGCACTACTTGCGACTGCCTATTAAGGAAGCAGGTGTTTATAGTATATATATAGTTCGGCTTACATACAGTATAGCGATATAGTATAGTATAGTGATTATAGACACGGTTCATTATATTCTCTTACACACCCTGAAAAGGAACGGATAGCTTCATAGCTTCTCAATAAACCGTATATTTCTATGTTCATGAAGGGTTACGCAAATATCAAAATTTGAAGTCAGTATCGTTCCCTCCACCCATTGCCAACTAGTTCAATAACCTTCATTAGTCACAAAAACGTCTTAATTTTGTTTTTCTAAACGATTTTAAGCATTTTGTGCAAGTTTAACCTTTATATACTGGATTAACTTATAAGTTTCGAGTTTTTTTCCGTTTTTTTCCGACCCCTCGGAAAAAAACGGAAAAAAACGGAAAAAAACCGTTTTTTTCCTAGAGTTTTTTTCCGGTGCCCAACCCTGCTTGATAGATCGTATGAAATAAGAAACCTAATCACAGACATATATACATTTGTGTGTGCACTGTGTTTACTGATAAACTAAACAACCACGGCAAAGTTTTTTCGAAAAAAATAACAGAATGTCACTGTTTGGTGTGAAATTTTGGTGAAATGAACACTTCCGAAAAAAATTTCCTGTCAAAAATATTAACCAAAGGGGGGTCCACAGGAAAATTTTTCACAGATTTGATAAACCGAGACCGGGTACAAACCGAGACTGAGACCGAGACCGGGCTAGTCTCGGGTTGTGACCGAGACCGAGACTTCCATCCCTAATACGCTGGCAAGGTTGTAGACTTGTACCACATACCCAAGTTCCGGAACTGGGGTGGGTTTTTCCCCAGAAAAGTAGGGTTTTATCCCCACCTGCTATACTTCTGGCTACGTCTTTGGGCAATATCAGCAATGCTCAGTTGATGCTCATTTTTATTTTTCAATGCTCATTTTTATGTTCCAATGCTCAAATGAGCACAAATTTGAGCAAGAAAACCGTGATTAGGCCAAACTTTGATTATGAAACCAGGGTGCCTTTGTTTTGATTCTGACAAATTGTAAACATTATTTCTACTCCGTTTGAATACGTTTTGAACGGAAAAAACACGGGTTTTTGGAAAAAGTTGCGAAAATATCTCTCACGGAGGGTTCAGTTTTCGGGGCGTCGTATCTCAGAAAATCCAAAAAATGAAATAGGGGTTCTTGAAGCAAAAATGCTTCCCCCAAGGTGCTCTACTCAAAAGATAGGTCCACTATCCCTCCCCCCCCCAACTGCATTAAACCCCACATGACCGTTAATAAGTTGATTCAAAAACCTCGTTTTCCCCACTTCTTGCATTCTTTTCAGAATGCAGGACGGAATTGCAGACGTTTATTTGCAAGCCTTGCTTCGATTTGCAGTTCGTGTTGGTGCGGACGATCCTGTGAATGGTGGCCGCCCACGATTTCAGCAACTCTCTGAGCAGGTGCTATATATATGTTTTCTGTATATATATATCAGGGGCGGGAGGGGCGGCCGCCCCCCCCCCCCCGAAATTTTTCCCGACTGAAATTTTACACAAGGGTCCCCCCTTTGGTTTTTATGGTCCGGCCGGAAAATTTTACTGATGCGTCTCCAATTGACCAAATTTGGCCTAAAAATCAAAAATTTCCCCCAATTTTTTTCTGGGGGCTGCCGCCCCCAGACCCCTGCAACTTCATGACTTACTATTCCTTCTTAATCAAAGCCTATACATGTATACATGAGTACATTATGCTGCATTTGCATGTTTGCACGAGTATACATATTATGCTGCATTTAGTTGTGTAAAACACTATCTGATGTGATGTTCTCATCATGTGTTTTATTTTCCTGTCGGAAAAAATTTCTGATACGTCTCCAGTTGACCAAATTCGGCCTAAAAATTGAAAAATTCTCTATTTTTTCTGGGTACACCACTGGTTTTTACTACAAACAGACTCAATTCATTGCCCTTGATATGGCTGCGGTTATAACAAATTAGCGTAAAGCTGAAAAACGCTATTATAAAAAGTAAAAAAATTTCTTCAGACCTCCGCCCCCTCCGAAATCGAAGTCTGGGACCGCCAGTGATATATATATATATATATATATATATATATACATATAGGCTATATGTAGTGATAGCTATGCTCTGTGCTTCGTTTCCACTACAGCGGAAAAAGAGAGTGGACTAGTAAGGAAAAATGTCCTTGTCGGGCGGCTCCTTGGGTAGAATAGGTTACTGTCTGTCTAAAGCGGAAAAATACTTAGGCTGAGCTTGTAAAAGCATTGGTACAAGACTTTATTAACGAGAATATGCAATTCGTGTGAGCTCGTCAAAGTAGGTGGACTAGGTATACCTGTTGAGAATAGGTATATTCGTAGGGCAGACACTGTTTTCCGCACCCTATTCGCGCGAACTTACAGCCCGTTCTGGGTTTGTTTCAACTGTATTTTTTTATTATTATTGTTGTAAATGCTTGATGAAAAGTTCTGTGAGATAACTGCAGACCTTATCCAAATCCTTAACTTATCGTTTGATCAAAATTTATGTACTGTGTAAGTATCTTACTTCATTCGATCATATTTGAATTAAGCATATTGTGTTAGATGTGTGTAAGCTAAAGTAGGAACAAATCCTTAATATGAGAGTCCAGAATTTAAAAGCAAGAGCTTAACTCGTACAAGAAACTGCGACCTAAATTGACCCATTTATGGCGTGCATAATACGTTGGTGCGAGGTAGGGTTTTCAGCGTCCTTGTCAGTCGAGAACTTTAGCAGTCTCTGACCGATTGTTTGCACACCCCCGAATCATTTCAGCCGTTCAGCCAACAGTCCACATTTCAGCTAAGATTATTATGAGTGCCCGCTGTAACGTTTTTGCCATTTGCCAATGTTGAGTTAGTGTAAAAAAGCCTCTATGTTGCTTGAGCAAAGGATATAATTTAGCTGAAGGTCGCGCGAATAGGGTGCGGAAAACAGTGTCTGCCCTACGAAGATCATATTCCTATTCTCAACAGGTATACCTAGTCCACCTACTTTAACGAGCTCACACGAATTGCATATTCTCGTTAATAAAGTCTTGTACCAATGCTTTTACAAGCTCAGCCTAAGTATTTTTCCGCTTTAGACAGACAGTAACCTATTCTACCCAAGGAGCCGCCCGACAAGGGCCTTTTTGCTTACTAGTATAGTATATAAAAATTTTGTGGATCCTCGCCAATCCGCCGGCTGTTTTGTAATTTTTGGTGGTTTGAGCTCCAAAAAATTTAGATGCCGCTCTAGTAATAAAATAGCATTTTTTTTGAAAGAATTTTTGCTAATATACATGTGCCGTTTTTTTGTTAAAATTTCTGTTAATGCATTTTAACACGTTTTTTAAAATTCTAAAAGTAGATTCCGTCCAAAATTTGTTTCTGGCTACACCACTTGACAACATACTATGCACATTTTTGTAAATAATTTCTGCAAAAATGCAAAAATGAGTTGGCCTAAGATTTTTATCATTTGGCGTTGGCCTAAAAAAATGTTGGACCTGAGGCCAAGTGGCCTAAACTTTTCAGACCAAAAAAAACCCTGCTAGAAACATAAGCAACAACTTGCTAATAGAATTTACCTGGAAGTAGAGTACAAAATAAATAGGCGCGGCGCAATGATACATGTGAGGCTGAGGAAATCTGCGGGGGCACCGTCGACCGGGGGGGGGGGGGGGTTGGCATGCAAGTAAGTCACGTCAGAGTATAATACAGTGGACCGCGCCTACTGGCAGCAGAAAAGGTATATATATATTATATATATATATATATATTAGTGATCGAACGGGATTGAAGTTCGGGATCGGGATCGGGATCGGGATTTGCGTTCGGGATCGGGATCGGGATTTGTGTTCGGGATCGGGATCGGGATCGGGATCGGGATTTGCGTTCGGGATCGGGATCGGGACCGGATCGGGATTTTACCCTCGGGATTCGGGATTCGGGATCGGGATTCGGGATTTTTGGTTGAGATTTTTAAAAAAATTTCGAAGTCGAATAGTACATTTTTTACGTGGGGGAAGTACACAAATATTGGAAACAGATACCCTGACACCGATGACAGATACCCTGACACTTCAGAGATTTTTTCGGCCGGACGTGAAAACCAAAGGGTAGACCCTTGTTGATAATTTCTTCAGGTTCTACCAAAAGGAAGGGGTCGCGACCCTTGCGACTCAACGCCTGGCTACGCCCTTGCAAGCACGTATGAGAGGGGGGTGGAGGGGACCCCCCAAAATCGAGGGGTAGGGGGGGAAGGGTCCCGAAAATTTGGGCTAAATTTAGTAAAAATGGCAATTTTGCGTAAATTTTACGGAATTTTGAAGAATTTGGGGTGCTTCTGGTGCTGGTCAATCAGGGGAGAGGGTCTCCAAAGTTTGGCCGGAAAGGAACCCTCCCCCCAAAAAAATTTGACCCCGTTACATGTATGAAAGCAAGCGATATTAAGTCACAAATTTGCATCAGCATGGGATCAGCAGCCACTCTAAAAATCCAATTTGGAAATTTTATATTTTTAGACTGAATTTGGGCAAATGGAGACGTATCGGAAATTGGGTCGGAAAATTTGAGCCTAGGGTCGACCCTTGGGTACCCACTTCAACCTGCGCTGGTCGCTAAATTTTTCCCGACCCCCCAAAACCTGACAAATTTACGACGTCGGACTCCAATTTTAGAGAAATTAGAGTAATGCGTAATAGTGCAAAGTTCGTTTAAAGTAGCAGTGTGAATAACGTCAAGATGTACACTATGTACACATGTCACTAAAAATAATTAACAGGTACATAGGTTTTATGGAACGGTGGGTCAAAGAGGGTAGTGGGTAGGCTTTTACAGCGCGGGTTGGATTGCGGGTTGCCCACGAGTGCTGAGCCGCGGGCTGGGTTGGGTTGGGTCGCGGATCGAAAATTTTGATCCGCGTCCACCGCTGTTGTGGGCCACATGAGAACTTGAATACACAATAAACAAGATAAGTGATGAACAACAACTGTTACTGTAACAAAGTTATCATGTCATATAGTAGTGGGGGTCTGGGGGCGGAGCCCCCAGTGAAAATTTACACGAAATTGAAAATTTGGGACGTGCAAAAACTTTTGCAAAATCCCGAAAATTTCGGGATTTGAGTTCGGGATCGGGATCGGGATTTGCGTTCGGGATCGGGATCGGGATCGGGATTTGCTTTCGGGATCGGGACCGGATCGGGATTTTACCCTCGGGATTCGGGATCGGGATTCGGGATCCCGTTCGATCACTAATGTATATATTATATATATATATATATATATATATATATATATATATATATATATATATATATATATATATATATATATATATATATATTAGGGATCGACCGGATCCAAAATTTCTGCCGGATCCGGATCCGGATCCGGATCCAGTCTGAGAGACACAGATATTTTTCCAAAAATGAAAAAATTTTCAAAAAAATTTTTGTTTAACTCGACCACTGGCGGTACCAGACTTCGATTTCGGGAGAGGGGCGGGGGTCTGAAAATTTTTTTTTGACTTTTTATATAATATATATACTAGCGTTTTTCAGCTTTACGCTAATTTGTTATAGCCGCAGCCATATCGAGGGCAATGAATTGAGTCTGTTTGTAGTAAAAACCAGTGGTGCACCCAAGAAAAAAATGGAGAATTTTTCAATTTTTAGCTTGAATTTGGTCCACTGGAGACGTATCAGAAATTTTTTTCCGACAGGAAAATAAAACACATGATGGGAACGCCACATCAGACAGAAGACAGTGTATTATACAACTAAATGCAGCATAATATACTCGTGTAGACATGCAAATGCAGCAGAATGTGCTCATGTATAGACTTTGATGAAAGATAATAACAAGGAATAGTAAGCTAAAGAGTTGCAGGGGTCTGGGGGCGGTAGCTCCCAGGAAGAAAATTGGGGGAAATTTTTGATTTTTAGGCCAAATTTGGTCAATTGGGGACGCATCAGAAAAATTTTCCGGCCGGACCATAAAAACCAAAGGGGGGACCCTTGGAACAATTAGTTGTCGTCAAGAAGTGCCAATTTGATACTGGATCCGGATCCGGCAGGTTTGGATCCGGATCCGCGCCGGATCCGGATCCACTGGATCCGGCCGGATCCGGATCCGGATCCGGATATCCGGTCGATACCCTATTATATATATATATATATATATATATATATATATATATATATATATATATATGCACAAGAATACTGTTTTTTGCGTCAAAAGGTGCGAAACACCGCACTTTTTTTCTGAAATTTCCCACTTTTTTGACCATGTGCATTCCGTGACGGCGTGACGCACTTTGTTTCGGCTGAGACTGAAGGAAGTCATGGCTGGTTTAGCCCAAAAAGTGCCGAAAAAACATTTTTGTCGTTAAATTTTTTACAAAATTTCTAAATTGCGTCAAAACTATCAAATTAGTGAAATTTTCATAGTTCTCCAATGTTTCAAGTTTGATCTACAACTACAATTTGTTTCTATAACAATTTAAAACCTATAAAGATTTATTCTGATTAAGATTAATGATTAGAAAAACAGCTAACTTATTAATACTGTCGAAACATGAAACCATTCAGCAAGTTTACTAATAAAAGCATCAAATAATGCCAGAGCCAGGTATAAGATGGTTACCGCGCTAAGTATCAAAGTTTGGAATATGAGAGTAATTCTATTATATCCGCTGAAACTCAGCTGCGTGTTTATAGTGTTATATAATAGTTTAGTACTGGGTTTTTTTTTCGCTGGCAAATTTTCGAAATTTTGCGAAAAGCTTGAAATTTTTTTCGCAAAATCAATTTTTTTTCGCAGACTTACTTTTGTTACTTAATGCAGTATATATATATATATATATAGATTTTACATTTATATAAATGTTAATTAAGCATCATTACTGACTTCAACGATTTTGACATGAATTTTGTGTAATTTTTCACAATTTTCACAATTGATGTTCAGCCGTAAAGAAATTTCAGAAGACCCCGCCATTGGCCAATGACCAAGTTAGGTTTGAAAATGCTATTTTGAAAAGTTTCTTTTGTTAATTATGTCACCTCCGACCGCTATTATACTGTCTATTTTAGTGTTACATGCAGTCGTGCACTGTGATGATACATGAAAGAAAATGTGTCCCATTTATATACAGTCACTAGAAACATCAAGTCACAAAGTTGCACGAGTCCGAGCCTAGGGGATCAGAAAAAGTCGGATAAATTTTCAACTTTTAGGCCTAATTTGGTCAATTGGGGACGTATCGGAAATGTTTTCCGACTAAAGCACAAAAATCAGCGCATAGACCTTATATACGAGTTCACTTCCACTGTGTCAAAATTTTTTCGCAATGTTGCGAAAAGGTTTGAAATTTTTACGCAATCATGAAATTTTATCGCAATTGCGAACGGTTTTGCGCAAAAAACCCAGGTTCAGTAAGCTGTGCCAACCTACTATTTGACCACGTAATAATGCCGTCTTCAGTGGAACTGAGTTATATCACAAGACACCAGATACTTGGCTTCTGGAGGGTGTCGCCCCCAGTGGCCCGCAACTACTGAGATATATACTTTTGTACTTGTTCACGCAAAACTGCATTCTTGTAGTTCTTCAGGATTAAACGGATTAGATTAAAAAGTTATTCCCTGATAATTCTTTTTAAAGTTGAGATAGATTTACGAAATTTTGTGCACAAGCGGGAGACGTTATGACTACTTGGTGTCGCAAATTTTGATTGGATTCATAGACTATGTCCTGAGTTATTGGCAAAACAAGTTTTAATCTCTAATCCGTTTAATCCATATTAGGAATTGGCCCTAAGCTAGTTTACTTCGTTTCTGTGTTTACACCGACCAGCCAATTTTGTAGGATCGCCGTTGGCTAATGGAAGCAGTGGAGCACTATGCCAAGGACAGCGATCCGATCAAGCAAGCAGATGAAGAATCGACTGAAACTGCTTGGGGAGGTGGATTTCCACAATGCCACAGCTGAGCAGACAGAACGGGCTCTGGAGAGTCTCGATGTGATCACGGATTTGTGCAGTCATGCTGATATTGCCAATGGTGCGGAGCATGCATGGGCCGGGGGGGGGGGGTTTGCCCAAGATAGGTCCGCACCCCCCCCCCTGAACAGATGTTACCCATACATGGGCGTGGGGGGGTTTTGACCCCCCCCAGAATGCTTTGAAGGTAGCTAACGAAGCAAAAATTGGTATCTCACGAAGCAAAAATGGCCCCAGAAAGGAAAAGTCTCCGCACCCCCCCCCCGTGGCTCACCCCCCCCCCCCCCGGTGCCTCACCCTCCTCCCCCCAGAATTCGGTAGCTGCCCATGTATGATGTTACCCCTAATGTTTTTGATAAATTCGCAAATTCGGGTTACGACTTACCCTCCCCCCAGATTTTCTCTGCTGCACATGTGTGGTACATACATATTATATATACGGACTAGGGCTTTGGCCAGCTTGGTGATTATATAATTCTCTGAGGTGAATTAAACAGATTGAATTAAAATTTGGTTGACTTGTAAACTGATCTGAACCCAGTTTAGATTTTTGTCCAATGGTCCACTGACCTCAGTTTAGCGTTATATAAGTGACTAGTTTTAATGCGTAAGAAATTGGTGCAATGAAAAACTTAACTTTTCTATTTTCAAAACTTGCTATTAAGCTGGCAGTTCAGTTCCATTTCGGCCTTCTCAACTATTAAAATAGCTTGTGTGACAATGGGGCTAGAAGCTATATAAACCTTGTGGGTTCACTTCACTTTTATTCTTGTTTTAGATTTTCACAAAATCGGTGGCTACCGCATTCTGGTTCCGATGCTGGCGTCTCCCGTGGCTGCGTTTCGGTCCGGCGCTGCGAATTTAATTGCGGAGTTGGCTCAGAATAATCCCTACTCGCAAGAGGTACTTTTGTTAAGCCTGATTAATTTTCTAAATGTGATTTTGTTCCGTAAAAAGGCATAAAGATTTATATTTGTTAAGCTCGATTAACTTTTTATTTTTTTACGGTTCATTTTGTTCCGTAAAAGGCATAACAAGTCGGATATACTAAATTGGACTTATGGAATTAGAATTTATATATAATTTATATTGGAGTTTTGTATGATTAATAACAAAGAAAATTGATGTAGCAAGAGAAATGAAAACTTAGCGGCGTATCTTGCACCTAGATTATATATTGTGAATTCCGTCATTTATCTAAATAAAATGTTGTATTTTAACAACAGCCATATGGCTTGAAAATTTAGTCCGCGAAATCATATTAATTTGAATAAAACTTTCGGTTTTTTTTTGAATTTTTGCCTGAGATTGAACCAAACCAATATCGTTGTCAATAATTTTAGTTCTTGTTTTACAGTATGAAAATATAAAAAGAAAATTAGCGCATGTTCCTGGCGCTTAAGACTTCACGTGCTGTCTATTGCTGTGTATAGGGAAGAGTATGACATTATTCCTCATCTATGCTGTACTGGCCCAACTTTTATCTGATTTTAGACTGAAACACCATATAACTTGTTTTCTTTAGAGGCTGCAGGAAGCCAGTATTCTGGAAGTTTTACTGGAAATGTTGGACAAGGATTCGGTCGTTGAATGTCGGGTGAAAGCGCTCTATGGGATTTCCTGTAAGTAAAGTTCTCATATCGGCAATCTGTTGGGTTTCTCTGAGTAATTCTGAGAAACATGAACTTCCACTTGATGTTTATGAATTTTTTCGATTAGATAGATTAGATTGATTCTGTTTACAGATTTGACGGGTATAATAATATGAGCCTAAACTCAGACAAAAACGATGGTTGCTGTACTCTTGAAATTTTGAATTTCTACTTTTTTTATAATCACTGTGTTTATATTTGTATTGCTAATAACGGTAAATAGGTTAAGGTAATCCGCAGATAGATAGCTATCCTTTGGCGTGACCGCCCTCGGGTGCGGTGCTCATCTCCGTTAAAAAGCTTTAAAGCGTCAAGGGTACCAATTCAAAAGTAACTACATCCGTGGGAGGCCATCCCCTCAAGGCATAGTGCCCCATACGGACCGCGGTTACCTTCTCGCATTTATTGTGGTACCCATTTACCGACTAGATTAGGATGTACTGCTGGGTTGGCAGGAGCAATGTGGCCCTAATTTCTTGCTTAACGAGACTAAAGATAACCGAGTAGCCAGGATTCGATCCTCCAACCGTCAAATTAGAAAATCGAACGCCGTACCACTCGGCCACACTGGCCACAAGTCTTAAGTCCGCGTGCACATCTTGATAGGGAAAAACGATTTTTGGTGCGATTAGATAGATTTTGAATAGTTGTTAGAATATTCGATTCTAGTTCTTTTTTTAGGCTTGGTTCGAGCTCATGAACAGTTAGAAGATGATTTTATCCGGCGCGGTGGTTTGGATTATTTATTTCGAGCCCTGAATTCCGATTCGGACAAATTGCAAACCAAGGCAGCGTTTCTGCTGCAATCTCTCTTGCATAAATCGGCTGAACACCGAGGTTGGTTCACAATGGTTATTTTGTATTCGAGTTAGGGCCATGGTGGCAGCATACATGTTTCACGGAGCATAGATAACCCGCCCCTTCACAAAAAACGAAGGACGGATCGGATTGGTCCGAAAAATCTGAATAAAGGTGACATTTTTTCAAACCTTAAAACCAAGATTTCGACTTTTGTGGTCGATCAATTGGGGTGGGTTCTGAAAATTTTGGCAAGAAAAAAACCCCTTCAAATTTATATATTCAATTTCTGTGGTCAGGGAGGTAGGTTACAAAAGTTCCCAGTGTAGGTCAACAACTTGTCATGCTCCGTCAGGTATATAATAGTAGACTTTGTACGTGATGTATGTACACCTTTTTTGCTTCTATGGCCACATTATGACTTCCTTCTGTTTTTGTCTGAATGAATATTTAGCTAGTAGCTACCTAGTATATTTCTTTACGGTAATTTCAATAATTTATAAGTATTTTGTATTATGACTTTTCGTATCAATGCAAAGTTCTGGGTTGGAAGGTGGGAAAAAACAAAGACTTAATATACACCATCACATGAATTTATCTTTTAGTATCCCTCTATAGTGAGGGTTTTTGCATTGAATTGTAGAAAATGCCGTTGCTCTAGGAATTGGTGATCAGTTACTGAAGTTGTTGCACTCTGACAACGAGCAAGTGCGAGAGATTGTCTCCGGGGCTTTGGTGCAACTGACGGCCGATGGAGATACTCCAGCCGCCTTTAGACAAGTGAGAAATTGGTTTTTGGGTTTTCGGAGGAAATTATGATGGACCACAATGTGACCGGATTAGGGTAGTGTAGTGGTGAGCTGGGTGACTGTGATTTAGGGTCAATTCATACTATACAGTATACATACATGCTTATAGACCTTCATTAAATGTAATACTAAACTAACAGAATACAAGTAAAAATGTTGCTGGTCATAAAAAGCTATTCCTAGTGACCAAGTACATTTTATCTGGGTACTGTGTAGGTGTTTTTTACCTGCAGAACTATTTTTCAGAATGACAATAATATCGATTTTTTACCGTGTTCGATAGCCACAGATTTTTTATTTCCGCCTAGTCGAAATCTTCTATGCATTTTTTCCTGTCGGCCCACAGGCCGACAGGTCTTTACGCTGCTTTTCCCAGCGTACTTTACACGTGTTTTGACGTTTTGATTGGTCTAAGTTTTGTTATTCTAGCCGGTCCATTTGTCAAATTTTGTTTTATTGGTTGTCAAGTTTGATTTGCTATACATGCGGCTATGTAATAATAGCTTATTGTTTTCCGGCAATAATTAGTTCAAAAAGTATTTCAAAGTTGATTTTTTAATTTAAAGAAGCTTAAAAACAATGTTTGCAGTTTGATGTGCTAATTAAAGTATTCCTATTTCGTAATCGTAACCATAATTTAGGCTAAGTTTCAAACGCGCGTTATATGTTTTTTGAGCATCACCTTACAAGAATAAGTAACCGTTTACAATTGACAGCCAAGTTGTTCGCCAAAAAGTGCAAACCGACGCACTTTTTTCTGTTTTACTGTTGATGCTTCATTGATATGAAAACAATTCAGTGAAAGCTAAAAACCAAAACGAGATCTCCAAATATATACTGGACTTCAGACGAATTAGTTGGAGAGTATTAAACGTAGCAACGAAAATTGTAAGGCGACAGGCATAAACTTTGTGGAAGTGATAAAGGCAGGTGAAAATTTGGCATAAGATTGCTGCTTGTTTAGATTATTTGCGGCGAAGAATGGTTGAATTCCTTGCATTCATTGGCGGAATCTGAGAACGCTGACAGTGACGAAGTGAAAAATTATAAGACTCTTCTTGAAACTATCAAGAGGTGGAGCTAATTTTGATTGCTGATTTATACCGTTAATTAAATTTCTGGAAAATTAAGAAAATACAGTAATACGTATTTAATGTGTAAAAAGTGTTGGTTATGTATATATAATTTTTGTAATTTTTGTAAACTTTTTTTGGATCTTTAATATGATCGCTGTCAAAAATTTCGATGTAGGTTAACTAATGTAAGGTTTGTAAATGCCGGTAAACGCCGAAAATTAATATAGATACTATTAGGTTGTCCTATACATTGTGTTGCTAAAATAAAGTTGTTATTACTAATGACTATTGAGGTGACTACTTGCTGCAATATATTGGACTTTTCTAAAGTCCATACAAATAAAGTTTCGTAGTTATTAACGTCTGTTTGGGAATACAAATCCCTTGAGTGCGAATAGCAGTTTCATTTATATCCAGCCTGTGAAACATTCATTGAACGGGTTTTGTCAAAAAATTTGAATGCTTCACATGATATCTAAATTAAATAGGCTAGCTATGTACTAGCCGATCAAATAATGTATTTAGTAGTTATAACCCGGTATAGACCCAGTAGGGTTCATGCAGCTTGAATATTGTTTGTGACTTAAGTAGATATTGTGAAGCATTATCTGAGCAGGTTTCATCATAGCTGTTTGTGGTTTGTTTATGTGTAAGCGATCTATGCAGTTTTTTTCATCGCACATCTGTATCCGTTTGAAGTGTAGCACGATGTTGAGTGTTTGTAAATATAGCTTTATGTAGATTGCACTCAGTAATTTATACGCACTGTTGCGTGAAGCACATTAGGACAGGTTGTAAGTCTTAATCGACCCTAAGATTTGATTGGGGAATAATTCTAGTTAGTCTGTCCGTCTGGGAACAGGCTGTCCGGTTGCCAGCTATGATTTGGATTAAACACTGAGTTTAAACATTAAACACATAGGGTGGATTTTACAAAGGTGGTTTTACTAAACCATGGTTTTACGTACGTTTTTATATGATTTGCACATAGTTTTATTACGAAATATCGCCTGATTTGTTACGAATTTCGTAGATTTTCTTAAACCATGGTTTTACCGCAGTTGAAATTTGAAACCTGCAGCACAGTAGGTCTCTGTTTTGCTGAAATTTCAGCTGAGCTAAAACCATGGTTTAAGAAAATCTACGAAATTCGTAACGAATCAGGCTATATTTCGTAATGAAATTATGTGCAAATCATATAAAAACATACGTAAAACCATGGTTTAGTAAAACCACCTTTGTGAAATCCACCCATACGGTTTGTAATGGTTTCCAAAACGAAACCTGTTTGGTTGATGTTTCACTGGCTCTTATTAAGCAGTTTCTCAGTATGTACAGTATTGTAGTACGGATGAAGTCTACAAGATGACGTATTGATAGTTTTTTGCCAGCTGGATTCCCGGCTGATGTTTACAGTAGTAGAATTAGTCCGACCAACCAGGGCTGGGACACCTAACCGTTTAGCCGTCACATTACAGTTAACCGGTCAGCAAGCCAGATATTGTAAAAGTTAAGAGGTCAGCATTTCAGAAAGTGTCAAAATTTCATTTAGTGAATTACATTAATTTGACCGCAAATTGTATCTATTGTCGTGTCGGTTCGGTACTCGGTTATCCGTGTCCGTAAGAAATCAGCTAATAAACTAGCTTGACCACCGTTGTATGCTTTAATTTCAAAATAAATTAATTAAGCGCAAAATAAATTTCTCTTTTCTTCTGTTTTCATGAACGAAACCTGTTCGCTTAATGCTACGCTGACTCTTGTTACGCAATTTCTCAGTAGGCATTTCCAAGTATGGCGGATCAAGGATCCTCGAATGATATATTGGCTGTTTTTGACCAGCTGGGTTACCAGCTAAATGAACTGGTGTGACGCACAAGGACTGGGAAGTAGACTCCCAGACCGGGGGGTCGTTGCACCAACTTACAAATCTTGCAATTGTATTAATTGTAAGTGAACAAGTAGCTACTAAAAGGAGCATAGTTCCACCCCAAAATTGACCAACTGTAATGCCAAATATTAATTCTGTCTATATATACATTAATCTGGCTGTAAACAACAGCGTTCCAATCAACTTCAAGCTACACCTTGATTTGAAATAGCGACTAAAACTTTTTAGTTTTATTGAGCGTTTTATGCGGTTCATGACAGTATGACACATGCCCGCTTCCCACTGTAGGTTTATGGTTCATGGTTTAAGATTTAAGGTTCAAGGTTTAAGGTTTAACGTTTCACTCACACTCGCAGTTTAAGGTTTAACGAAATTTGAATGTTGTATATTCGGATAATTATACGAAAACGATTAACGATATGTTGTATATGTGGATGCAGAAGCTCCGCCTACACACAGCTCGCAGATGATTGACAGAATACAGAAGCTCCGCCTACAGCTCGTAACTGATTGACTGAATAAGCTCAGCTTACAGCTCATAGCTGATTCGCTGAATCCTTAAACCGTAAACCAAAAAGTTGAAATTTTTTAACATCGTTAAACCTTTAACCGCAAACTTGCAGTGGGAATTAGTTGCATGCCCACGCAGATACAGCTCACATGAGCACAAGTCACTAATTTTGGTAAAACATCCTCGAATGTACCTAACTAATAGTTGTTGTACAATGTATTATTGTTTTAACAATTGATAACAAAAACTAATTTCTGATAAATTTTCTTATTTTTCTCACAATCATTTACTATTTAACTATTTTTGTCACAATCTCCTACCATTAGTAAGTAATATAGAAACACACCAAAAAGCTGCGACCTCGCCGGCGGCCCCCCCCCCCCCCCCCCCCGTCCCCAGCACGGTGGTTAAATACGCTGCAAGAATAACGATGGCAAAGAGACGACTGCCTCGGACAATAGAATAACAATTACTGAGCAGATGACAGAATGGGTTAATTTGCATATGGATATTTCGATATGCAAATGAGTTTCCGAGATAAGTGCTGTCTGTCGCTTATCACTGGCAAATTGTGAACAGGGGGGGAGACCAAAACAGAAGTAGACGTCCTGTGAGTAAAAATATTCTTTAAAATTTTAAAAAATCTCTTGTTGCTCTAACAATATCAAAAATGGTGCATTCATCTGTCGTAAACTTTTCCAACTCTAAAAAACGTTTTAGTTTCAAGCTTGGGAATCTGGCCCCCTTTTAGAGGCAAAAAAAGAAGACCAGCGACACAGACAATGATTAGGTACACACTAATCATCGCCCATAGATTGCGTACAAGACAATTTAACAGCACAAAGGCTTTAAATCATGACAATTGTTCCACCTCTAGGTGGAACGAAAATCAGATGATTCGTAATGAAATTATATACAGAATAAATTCGTAACGAATCACCTGATTTTGCACTTACAGTTGTTACAACTGTAAGATTTGTAAGTTGGTGCAACCACCCCCAGACGACTAATTCGTAGTTCATTCATGCTTGTCCGAAGGGGTAACCGTTTGCTTGTAAGAAAAACCTATGTAGTTTGTTGCAGAGAAATAGAGCAAAGCTAAGAAAAGAATGCGAAAAAAATCGTTCGAGCACTTTTTCCGACCAAAACTGCTTTTGAGTCAAAGCGAAGTCGGAATGACGTGACGGAACCCGGAGTCAACGTATCTATACAGTGGCTATGTACTTTGACTTCGGATTCAAGTGATTCCGACTCTGTTTTGATTCCGGAGTACGTAGTAATTTTGGGCGGTACTGTACCTACAACTCAACGTGAAGGCATGAACACAGGAAAGCCACCTGCACCTCAACGGGAGGCATCAACGTTTCGTTTAGGCTTTTTGTTAGCAGTGGTGTACCGAGCGTGATACAGCTTGGCAGTGGGGTACCGAGAAAAATTTTCGGAGGAGCAAATTCACCCCCCCCCCCCTGCGTACGCCCTTGTCTGTCGGTGTACGTTGACTTGACCAAAGCACCTATGGCTGGCTAACTAAAAAAGTACATAATTAAATATACAACTACAAAAAACAAAATGTATTGACATTAGCTACATAGGTTTACAGTTAATGTTATGTTCTTATCACATGCAGCGTTGGTTTGCAGGGATTTCAGGGACAGTCTCCCAGTTTTGGCTAGTGTGGAGGAGGGGGACCAGAATCAGAAACGGGGGGACTTTCTCCAGGTGAGCCTCCATGACTGCATCCGAATCAGGCTGTTTATAGAATTGCAGCTGATCGCGATTCCAAATCAGTGGAACCACCGCTTCGGCTTTCAGACGGGTGACGCGTAAACGGGCTGCTGCGCTGAAACAAAATAACGCGAATCAGAAGTTTGTGGTGATCATAGATGCACATAGGGGGGGGGGGGGTAGATATCCGGCACCCCACCCCCTCAACCGCCCACCCCCCCCTCTGATGTCCAAGAAAGTGCCCCAAAAATGCGTAAAAAGTTGAAATTTTGCAAAAAAAATTTTGCCCGCGGAGAAAAAAGTACCCCAAAACTGAGTTGAAAATCGAAAATTTCTGAAAAATTTTCGGCTGTCGCCGAAAAATGGCCAAAACTAAGGACCACCTAGGGATGTTTTCAGTTATTGAAATCCTAATCAGTTCAGTTAATCAGTTAACTGATTACCTGAAGATTAAATCAGTTCAGTTATCAGTTAATTTCGCCAAAATTTAATCAGTTCAGTTACAGTTAAGTTAACTTAACTGTAACTGATAACTTTAACTGAAAATATTTTCAGTTATTTCTCTAAAAATGCTAATTTTTTGTTCAGCACACAGTTACTGTGCCAGTCTACTAAATTTCTGTTAAGACAGTACAGCCAAAATGCTTACTACAGCCTCCGGTGGAATAGCGAACTCGTAGCCGCTTGATTTTGTAGTCAAAGCTTGCAGCATGTATACTTTGACTTCGGAATCAACAGACTTCGACTCATCTTTGAATCCAGAGTAAATTTGAAAGTAAATTTGATTGGTATATAATGTAGCAGGCCCGAAACCCGCGGGCTGGCCCGGCACAGACTTCAGCAAGTGAGAAAATGCATTGTGTGTGCGTCTGAGTGTAATATAAGTGCCTGCGCACTTGTAAAAATCAATATATATGCAATGCAGTCATTGTTCATACGTTGCTGAAGCTCGAGACGGCCCTGGGCTTGCGGATTTCTAGGCCCGGCGGGCCGCGCACGGCCCGGGGCCCGGGGCCCGGGGCCCGCTACGGCCCGGCGGGCCGCGCACGTCCCGGGGCCCGGGATTTTACGGGCCGGGCCCCGGGCCGGGCCCGTTTCCAAAAAATCTCTCCGGGCCGGGCCCGGGCCGGCCCGGCCCGGGCCCGGCCCGCAGCCCGCGGCCGCGGCCCGCTACAGGCCCGGGCAGAACTCTACGCGGACATAAGTGGACTTAATTAAGTCCATTTTAGAAACGTGCAAAAGTTAAGTCGGACTTAAATAAGTCCAGCGACAACTTAAGTCCACTGTTATTTTTGGAATGCGATCGGATTTAAATTTAAGTCCGGTGACATATTAGAAATGCGACTGGACTTACTTAAGTCCACTGACAGCGTTAAGTCCACTTAAGTCCGATTAAGTCTGATTTTGCGCTCCAAAATTCCGGACTTAATTAAGTCCAGTTAAGTCAAGTCGAGTTAAAGTCAATTTTAGAAAACGGCCCTTAGCTTTGTTACTGGATAATATAGCTTCTTTTTTAAGCGTTTACCACCTAGTTTTATGTGGCTGCCAGTGGATCACGGGCCGCAAAGGCTGAAAAATGGCTGCATACTTCTACGGGAGCTGTTAAGGGAGGGTGAAAATTGGACAAGAAAAAGCTAATGACAGGAGGTCTTTAGTGTTTCGTTGTAGGCCGACAGCCAATAATCAATTGACTTTTAGGCTCGATCGAAAATGTCAGCGTGTACAAAAACAGTATCTGCATGCACGTGAGTAAATATACAAACATGTGAGTAAATATACAAATACGCACGTAAAATAGTGGGATTTATTGTTTTTGAAATGTTCCCACAGCTGAACTGATTGCCGCTTTTCAGTTATGCTTTAAAACTGAAAATCAAAAACAGTTTCTACGCTTAACTGAAAATTATTTTCAGTGATTGCATATAACTGAAAATAAAATCAGTTAACTGATTTCAGTCAGTTTTTCACGATCGAAGCGGTAAGCAGTTCAGTTACAGTTAAGTTAACTGCTTCTGGAAATTGTGCAGTTCAGTTATCAGTTTTTAACTGCTTTGGAAAATCAGAGCAGTTCAGTGATCAGTTAATATCAGTTAACTGTAACTGCTTAACTTTAACTGAAAAGGAATCAGTTACCAGTTAACTGAAAACATCCCTAGGACCACCCCCCCCCTCGGGCACCCACCCTCTCGCCGATTCACCCCGTGCATCTCTGGTGGTTGATTGGTGGGTTTATGTACAGTATCGACCGAAATTTCTTGCTGATGACTCCGGAGTCAAGGCGGAGTCGGAGTCACTTGATTCCGGAATCAAAGTGAATAGTTATTTGTATATATTGACGCCGGAATCAATTGAGTCCGACTCAGTTTTGACTCCAAAGTTTGTAGCAAGTAAATATGGGTCATTACTGTCGTTTACACAAGTAAAAACTAAGGAGTAAGGAGTAAGGACCGCCATTGTCACTCAAATTTAGCTGCAATTAACACCCCCAGCCGAGTTCAACATCATAGGGGACCACCCTTACCACTAACGATACCTCTTGTTTTCCATACCCGACCCCGCCCCTTATTGGCAAGGTCAGGCCTAAGAGGCTAAAATCAAGACGCTAGTTAAATTGTGAGTTGACCAGAGTCTATTTCTATTCTCTAGGTAGCCGTAGCACAAATATTATAGGTAAATCCAAATTTCGACATTGATGTACAAACGTAGACTATAAATGCATCAAACTTTTTTTCGACGCCTGTTGTTTATAGAAGAAAAGTGAGACACTACCACGTTTGCCATTACCGCTCACCACCATTCTACCACTGCCTCATGAGTCATGACTATTTCTGTTTTCTCACATGAGCAGTTTGGCTACGTCTTTGTCAGAAATCAGCTTTGGATACGTTTGCTTGGCACATCGGATAGCTTCGTAACATTTGTCTTTTGTAACCTAAAACAGTGAAATCAATTTTGAAAATTTTTCGAAAATGTAGACTTTTAAAAAATTTGAAAAATTTAATTAGCCGACTGAGTTTGCTTAATACGTGTGTATTGTAGGTAGGTTTTCACTTTTCACAATTGTTAAGAGCTGAGTATGATCAAGGAGGTTGAATTTTCAACTCCAATGAGCAAGCAACATGCAAAGTTTTCTTTCGCGGTACGGTGTTAAGTAAAAGTGGCGGCATTGCTAAGGAATAGAACATTTACAAGTTTTTGGCGCACAGCTTAACTGAGAGCGATCGAAAAGACACCCAGTTCCCAGTCAATCAACTTGGGCTGATCGGCTGGTCACTTACACTAGCGTACTTAGCCTACCATACCAAGCGTGCCTGCCAGAGTTTCGTGGACACGTTCTTCCGAACCGACACTTCCCAAACGCCGAGATGAAAGAAGGAGGAACGTGAACTTCTGGTTTCTAATTCGTCTGCGTCTTTAAATGCCAGCAGCACGTTGTTGGTCATTTTTAATGCCCAGGTTGTCTGAAAAAAGACAGACACTAAAAACATTTTGAAATTAAAAATATGTAGTATTGAAGTATACCTAGGTATGCTGCTACCTTTAAAGATCTTCATTTTTTCCTGTTGCGGCACACCGCAACAGGTCCTTATGATGACCCTAGTACAAAACGTAAGGCTGTGTGATAAAATTAACCGTAGGTGTGTGTGCGTGTGTGTGTAATTCATAATGCCTGTGGATGACTTGCACAGCAAGTTGGCTTCTGTCTGTAGAATTTCTGTGAAGTGGCAACGTAAAGCTTGGCGAGAGATCTGTGCGCGTCTGTGTGTGCTTTGATCACTGTGATTGTGCGCATGTACGTGCACATGGGTGTGTTTGAGAATTGTGTCTGTTCATTCGTTAAATGTGTGCATTTCGCATTGTTGATAATCCATACGATTGGGGTATTAGTCAAATGTAGCTCTTTATGTCCTATGTGTACAAATCTAATTGCTCTAACAGTCTCCAAGTAAAATCGACGAACTGTTTCCGAAGAAAAATTGTGTGACAAGTTTCACGGTTTTAACCCGTTTGATTCAGGTATGAATCAAATCCAGCTCTTTGCTCAAGCGAAGTGGCTGTTCCTATTGGGAACTGCTTCGGGTTTTTGCTAAAGCTTTATTTTTTGACTGTCAAAAATGCATACTACGCTAAGTGTTGTTGACAAAGTTTCAGCTGTAGCTGATGCAAAAGTTTAGCCAAGTTTCTTATGTATGGGGTTAACATGTAAAATTCCAGGCTCAAAACTGGCATTTTGGCATTTACTGAAAATTGACGTTATCACCAAGTAAAGGGTTTACAGTCAAATTGTGTCATTTTGTTACAATTTGACATTTTGTTACAGTATGTGAATGAAGGGTTTTTAACTAACATATTTTGCGGACAACCTTTTGCACAAAACTTTTCTTTTCCAGTGTTCAGCATATTTGTCTCATAATAACTTTATAGAAGTAATAAATGGAGTGGGCGAGAGGAGAAAGCAAGCCTCTTTTTGCCTAGTCATGGCCGTCCGTGTATGTTCGCTTGAAGAATTTGATTGAGTCAGAAGAATTGAGCTTGACAAAACTGCTGGTTGGAAAATAAAGCCAAATAGTGCTCCTTATCGTTTTTTATAAAAATATTTTAAAATTTAGTGTGCACACGGATTCTGGCAGCACATGTTCGCTATTTTTCAAACTATGTTTTCATGCAAATGCGATAGTCCCCAAGTGATATTTAGAAAATGGTTCTACAGGAAAACTCTGTGACAGGTTTGAACGTTTTAACCTGTTTGATTCGGGTATGAATCAAATCCAGCTCGTTGCTCAAGCACAGTTGATTGGCTTTTTTCTATTTTTTTTAGCCACAGTGCCTTAGTCTTCCTTAAAAGATGTTTCCAATAGAATTTAGCAGTTTGGTGAAAGTTTTTATTCAAGTCGGAATAAAAAATGAGCTCGCAACAGGTTTTTTGTCAGATGTGACAAACTCCTGTAAAATTCTTTGTTTTTCTTTTGCAGCAAACTCCTGCTTGTTCCTGTTGGGCCGTTGGGCCACAGCCCAACAGGTCTTTAATTTTGATTCTGGTATCTTAACACCGTGCTAGCGTTAACGTGTCAATGTGCGGAGTGTGTTTTACACGTCTTTTATCTCATCTTTGCATCTGTCACAACGATAATTCCTTGTAATTCAATGAATTGCTGCTTTCGTGGTTGTTCAGAAGGTAAAGCGAAAATGCAAAAATCTAACAAAAAGTAATCCACGAGGAATCGACTAACTCACCTCACGGTTAGGGACCAACCAAACTCACCACTCGGCTACACAGATCCGTGAATATATACCAGATTCTTCACAGTAATAATCATAGGTAATTCAATTTGAAATCAACAGTACAGTACTATTACCTGCTTCTAAAGTAAAGCAATAGCTACAGATTACAGAGAAAGTTAATTTTACGAATGTAATTTCATAAGTAAACATGGAAGTTCAGTATGATTATTCTTCACTTAATAACTTCATAACCTTCCAAGTTCCAACTGCCAAATGCTTTGACTCAGATTTTGCAGTTTATTTGGCTGCAAAAATTGACGCTTATTTTACTTGGTAAAATACATAAGAGGGTAATTGCTAGCCCAACAGGTTTACGATGGCCTCTGGCCAATTGTACTTAAGAATGCTTGATGCTCACTGAATACCTTTGCCGAAAACTTAGCTTGTTAGCATTAGGTTAGCTAAGAAGCTCAGATTTTAAATAGTTGAAACAATGTAACTTACCTGTATTCAATGTAGTTCCAAGAAAGCTGGGCAACTAGCCAATATTTTACACGAAGAAAGCATGGGTTAAGTCGAAATGAAAAAAATACAAAGCACTTGCGCGAATGCTTCACAACAGCTGACCAAAAATGACCCTACATAGGTTAGCATATAACAAGAAAGTTTTGCCAGATTTTTATATTTTTTAGCGTGAATAAACAGTGATTTACTTCTTGCGATGGGGCATGAATTGCGCACAACAGTCCGCCAAGCATAATGATGGAACTGAGCATGTAGTCTATCAGATTCCGTTCTGGTTCACTGGAAATCGCGCTGGAAATGAAGAAAGTACCATACTGACCAAAACTACTTGCTACAGCCTCATAGGTCAAAGCCGAGTCTGAGTCACTTGATTCCGGAGTCAAAGCATGGATGACTATAAACTTTAATACAGGAATAAAGTGACTCAGACATCCGTCTCCATTTTGACTCAGGAGTCTGTAGCGATGGTCGGTACTGTTACTGTAGGTGGACTATGACGTCTGTAGCGATGGTCGGTACTGTTACGGTAGGTGGACTATGACGTCTGTAGCGATGGTCGGTACTGTTACTGTAGGTGGACTATGACGTCTGTAGCGATGGTCGGTACTGTTACGGTAGGTGGACTATGACGTCTGTAGCGATGGTCGGTACTGTTACTGTAGGTGGACTATGACGTCTGTAGCGATGGTCGGTACTGTTACTGTAGGTGGACTATGACGTCTGTAGCGATGGTCGGTACTGTTACTGTAGGTGGACTATGACGTAACCAGTCTGTTCCAAAGTCTGACAAAATAATGTTGGACACTGAGACAAAACAAAAATGTGCTTCTTTACAAGAATTTCAACCATAGAGATTTGCTCAGTTACTGACTACTGACTGACTACTACTATTACTACTATTACTACTACTGATTTTACTACTGTAGTCAGTAGATGCTGAAATCATGCCGCCTATTTTGTCTCAGTGTTTATCGTTTTTTGGTCTAACTGCGATTGTCGGTTAAGAATGAGGAGAGTAGGTTATCTTACTGTAACCTAGGTTGACTGCGGGAACACAACCTATGACCCCGCGGAAAAGAAACTGCCTTCTTCATACATTGTACATGCAAACGAAAGTACATACACTCCTTCTACAGCTATGCTAATGCAAGTTCAGTGGTAAGGTCATGAAAAGTTATTTCAACTGTTTTACTTACTTATCAGAACACAGTTCAACAAATATGGCTGTCATTTCGGGGAAAAACCGACCGAGTCTTGTAATGTTTGGGATGCGACTGGGAAGGTGCCGTTTGGTGTCAGTCAGAACGTGCTGAAAAATGTGGAATATTTTTTACTCGACCAAGAATGAGACAAGTGAGAAAGATATATACGCTCGATTCTAGGACTGCAAGCGCAATTTAGCATCTGTTAGAAATTGGTAGTGGTACAGCCAAAACTGATGATAATAAATGGAATGATTTGAGCAATGTATAATATGTAGTGTGCTAAATTAATTGCAGTTAAGCCTCAGCTTCCGTATATACTTTTGTCAAAAGAAAGAGGACGGCCTAGAGAAGGAAAAAAAGGGAGGCACCGGGAATCGAACATGTGCCATTCACGTCGTTGTCGAGAATGCTAGCCACTACAAGACAGCCGCCAGGTTTCGGAGATCTTATTTCTAAATTTACAACGCTTTCTTAATCCTCAATGTTTTCCTTTATCAATTGTCAATAAAAGAAGATTTACATCACAGTCTCATCCAGCAATATCCTATGCTCGACTTCGAATAACTAAATTTTAGTACTTAAGCTTAAAACTTGGACAAATTACTTTCGTTATCTCAAGCATAGCGGTGACAGATCCTAGGGATTCCAAAAGGCAAGGTATCGGCCGCCGCGGGTTCAGTTTGTCTGTCATCTGAAACATCAATGTCGCTATGGTGGTGCGCTATTGTGTCACGTGACAATAGTGGTGGAATGCATGAAGACAGTCTTAGCTCAGTCTTGCTAAATGCAGTCTAAGGGCAGCATTCTAACCTATGTAATACGTGTAGAATTTGTCATTACGATGTTTTAATTTACTGAAATAGAACGCCTTAGACTGGCTTTAAACTCCCTTTGTGCATTCCACCCTAGAATTCTCAGCTCAGTGAGAGCGCTAATTCCTGTTTGTACTCGTCCTTATCGTATCTCTGGCGGTTTTACCTGACTTTTTCCATTAAACTGTCGTGCCAAAGCCAGTAATCGTACGAAGCTACAACGAACAAAGCTAACTGGTCGTTTTTTGTTACTGCTCAGTAAACAGGGCCAATACTCACAAAAGGTGTTTTACTTTAGACTCAGTCTAATTAGGTAACAATCTTGTTTATAAATTGATTTATTACGGAATAAATATTATATCATGGTTCGTTCAACTCTTTCAAACACCTTTTGTGAATACCAGCCATTATATTCAAAAACAATATCGCTACAGCCTTAGCCAGTTGCTCGATTGTGTCGGCCAGGTCCACAGTTTTTGTTACAAATGAGTCGACCAGGGTCGCTATTCCGCTCGCGACAGTGTCAGGGTCGCAGCGGCCGGTGTCGTAACAGAACGCCCGGAGCAGAACTCGAATGTCTGATAATAGCTCCGCCACGGGGGGGATTACGGTAGAGCCTGCTGACGAATAACCTAAAACGTAACTCGGCGTAGAACAGAGTTGTTTTCAGCTTTTGACATCAACGAAACAAGACTAGCACGGTCATCATAGCGATAACAACAACAATAAAAAAAACAAAAAAAACAATTTGTTGACAAATCAGTGATGCTCTGAATGTTTCCATAGTCTAGTTCATATGTTTGCCCGCAAGAGTGTCCGTTTGTCCGTAAGCAGAAAAGGTTACACCAATTAGCTGTTGCAGAAAAAGGGCAGCTCTTGACAGCCAATTTTTTGTGCCTAAGCTTCATTACTATAACAGCGAAACAAGTAGGCCCCAAAAGGGGCAAGGTTCCTTCCCCAGTGTCTACCTTTCAGGTTTGAATGAATTGGTTCTCTATTCCAATACTTACCGAAAGCTATACCTAGTTCGTATCTTACTCTACTTTATAACTAGCTTATTCTTACTTAATCTAAATACATAGTACGTAGGTACAAAAAAGTGCTGCAGGATGTTAAGCATCCCGCTGCACGAGCCATTTGGCTCAAAAGTGACACTTTGATCTGAGCTGAGCAAATCAGCTCTAAGAACAAGAAGCGATAAACAGTGTTTTCTAATGGCTCTTATATACTGCTGGTGAAACATCCCGGTGCCGATTTTGAAAAAGTACATTGTTACAACAGCAGTGTACATCGATTATTGATTTTTCTGCATATACGCAGACAAAAATCAGTAGGCAGCTCCCAAGCTGAAAATACACGTAAAACATACTGGCTATGCAGCCTGCTCAGTAGCGTTAAACGCTATGAGCAGTTAATTTCAAAACAATAGTTCTTTCTCTAGAAGGAACAAAAATGCACTCGTATCCTGCAGTATTTTTTGGACTGGCTTACGGCCGATTGCACCAACTTATTCTCCAGCTATTCTTATTCTCGAGCTTAGAGTTCTGCCCGGGCCTGTAGCGGGCCGCGGGCCGCGGGCCGGGCCCGGGCCGGGCCGGCCCGGGCCCGGCCCGGAGAGAATTTTCAGAAACGGGCCCGGCCCGGGGCCCGGCCCGTAAAATTCCGGGCCGCGGGCCGCGCGCGGCCCGCCGGGCCGTAGCGGGCCCCGGGCCCCGGGCCGCGCGGGGCCCGCCGGGCTTAGAAATCCGCAAGCCCAGGACCGTCTCGAGCTTCAGCAACGTATGAACAATGACTGCATTGCATATATATTGAATTTTACAAGTGCGCAGGCACTTATACTACACTCAGACGCACACACAATGCATTTTCTCACTTGCTGAAGTCTGTGCCGGGCCAGCCCGCGGGCTCCGGGCCTGCTCCAGGCCGGCCCGCGGGGTCCGGGCCAGCTCCGGGCTGGCCCGCGGGCCGCGGGCCGATAGGCCCGCCGGGCCTGTAGCGGGCCGCGGGCCCGGCCCGGAAGCGCGCTAGTCGGCCCGGCCCGGGCCCGGCCCGGAAAATTTGCTAGTGGCAGAACTCAGTCGAGCTGTTCCAGAATAGTTATTCTCGAGGTTTTATTCTCTAACTTTTTCACTGCACCATTAGAGAATAGCTCGAGAATAACTAATAACTTATTCTCCAATTATCCAATTATGTAAAATGTAGCTGTTTTATTTTTGTTCAATTAAAACCTCGCAGACAGCCAATTAAACTCGAGAAGAAACCAAAATAAGCCCCGCCTACCAACTGATTGCGGAAGCAAATTCGTTTCTCGTCCGCTCACCGAAACCGCGTCGACTTGACAAAAGTCAGTAACCTGATTAGGCACGAAACCCGAAAGCGAGTATTTTCAACCTTTTTCCTTTTACTGTTTTTACACTAAATAAATAATGCAGAAGCTTAATATGCATAAATATGTTGAAAATTTATAATATGCACATTTTTTCTGAAAGTTACTTGGCTATTCTTCAGCTATTCCTGGTCTAGATCAGGAATAAATTGAACACTTGTAGAAGAATAGTTGGAGAATAAGCTATTCTTTAAGTGTGGGTTATAGCACTGGTTGGTGTGCTATAAGTGATTTATACGCATGTTTCTGTGAAACTCCGAGTGTAGGAGCACGAGTGCGCGAAGCGCACGAGTGCACCTGCACGAGGGTTTCACACATGCGTATCAGTTACTTTTAGCACAACCACCAGTGCTATAAGTGACTTGTAAATCGATTCGACTATAGCGTGCAGTATAAGTAGACTGCACGCTACTGCGTACAGTATAAGTCGGGTTATTGCACTTTACTGTAACACTGAATCGAGTTAAAAACGTTGGTTAGTGCAATAATGTTTGCTATTCTTTAGCTATTCCCGAGCCATTCTTCAGCTATTCCTTAGCTACATATTCCATAACTTCGAGAATAACTATTCTCGAGCTTAAATGTTTTTGCAATTAAAAATTAATTTATGCTCGAGCTATTCCTATTCTCGAGCTATTCCTATTCTCGAGCTATTCTATTTTGGTGCAATCCAGTGTTAGAGACATTTTTACGAACACAGAGACGGACAAGAATGAACTAGACTTAAATAAATACCTGAGCCAGCAGAACTTGGTGAAATAGTTGGAGTGGTCAAACGCGAATCATCCAAAGTTTCCTTGGGTTTTTGATGGCTGACCATCAATAACCCTCCACCATTGGTCTGCACAGCAGCAGACTTCGTTCCTTCCTTAAACATCACTCGCGACAAACGTGAGCGAAGGTTCTCTAGTCCGTCCGTTTTCGAAACTGACGAAACTGAGCGCAACAGTTTGAGTGATCGATCCAAAGCAGGAGACCCCGGAGCGCCTGAAATTATTTAAACATAAAGGAGTGAACCTGTGTCGATCACGACGATGTCAAGAATGCTAACCACTACGCCTTAGCTCCCACCCAAATTTCGTCGGCCCTATTTCTCATTTACAACAATAACAAGATACACATTTGTGTTTGTGCTCTGAATGGTGTAGCCTATATAATTTGTTCATAATTTTGCAGGCTGAACGGACATATGGCTGTTAAATCACCACTTACAGTAAAGTGACTTACTATTAATATCAGTTGGATTTCCATTATCATTGAAACCGGTTATAATATGGAATTGTCGACGATGTGGTTCCGGACTTCGGTTAGAGGAACCGTCTCGTTTCTAGAACATTGTCTACTTGTAAGGCAAATGTGAGTGTCGGAGGTTCCCTGGGCTTTATTCGAGGTAATACGACTTAAACTTAAACTTAAACCGGACCTAATCGGAAATTAAAATTTGTTTTGAATTCAGAAAATTATATAGATCTGACTTTAAGTTTTAAAAGTATGCCATCATTCATTCAAGTTTTAGTTTGTTCAAGTTTGTCCCTCCATTTTAATTAAGTTTAAGTTTAAGTATACTATTTTTATGCCTAGACGTGACACTGTTGACATCGAAATCGAAGTCTTGTAGGTAACTCAGTTTAGAATAGGAAGGCCTATTATGGCAGGAGTATAGTATGCACAAGAGTACATAGTATTATGTACTCTTGGTATAAATTATCCGCCAATATAGTCTAGAGTCTGATCACTAACTGCTGTACCCTGAGACAGAAAGAAACACGCATTTTCATTACAAAATGAGCTAATTGCGAGCATCAAGAGTACAGTGAGTAGTCACAAACATCACGGCACCTGTTTTGTCTAAGGGTTCAGCAATTTCTGGTCAGACTTTAGTGAGGCTGTGATATAAACTTGTAACATGAGCCAGATACCTTAGAATTGGGAAATCTGGGAACCATTGATAGGTGTCTAAGGTGTAGAACTAAATTGTCTATTGTTGACGTACCTGCTGTGTTCGGGGGACACTAAGAGATCGACAGTCTAAAACAACATTACAGTCAACAATACAGTCACCATAGAAGCAGTTTTTACTGTTTGGGGTCGATTCATACTTACAGCCGTATATCCGTTACGCCGGCAAAATTACGAAATAATTACGAACTACATAATCACACCACATGCCGATTTTTTACACTATTAGTGACGTCATTGTTTCCTAATTTAACCGTCTGAACGGACATACGAATGTATGTATGAATCGAGCCTTAAAAGTTCATGCGAAACAAGATGGCAGTTCGCACCTTTTCAAATAAGTTTGAAAACTCGCAAGTTTTGGAATACATGGAATAAAGGAAAACAGTTTTTTACCAAAACGAAAAGATACGCATGAAACGACGAAGTATGTAGGTATGTAGGTTACGAAGTTTAAGCATCTAGGTTTTGTTTGTGTGTGTTTTTGTTTTAACTTTTTTGTTTATGCGTCAATCGATGTACCTCATCATTATCATGAATCGAATTAGCAGTTGCTTAGCTAGGATGTCAGGTCTTGTGTGTCATGAGAAAATCAAAGGCTTCGGAATATGCCAGTATGCTAATTGCTCATATGCTACCCAACTCGTCTTAAGAAAAATTAAAAAAAATTAATTTCATAAACTTTCGTTCAATTTTTAGTAAAAATTAACGTAAATATGTGACACAGTGACACACGCAATTTTGCGATAATGCTAAGGTCACCAAAACTTTTAAAACCAGTAATACATATATACAACACCAGCTTAGCGTTAGTTTTAAGAACTTGTGATTCTTTGTCCTAGTTTGTTCTGACCTACCTAGGCTAGCCATTTTTTCTAAAGTCTGACAAAAAATAATTGCACAACTTCATAAAACGAAATATGTGATTTCATTTCGAAAAGAATAGATTTTGACTATCAAGAGTACAGCAAGAAGTAGCAGAAGTCATGTCACTAAAATAAGTAACTTTTTTCCTGTTGTGCCACGACACAACAGGTCTTTAATTTTGATTTTCCAGATTGACGCTTGGTTTGTGTGGCGTTTTCCTCAGTATGTTTGTGTAACTGTAGCTCTCGTGTAACACATTTTTTCAAGCTTGAAAAATTGCAGTGAACAGTCACAAGTGGTGTCTGTTCATTTGTTTAGTTCGTTCTTTGTGAATAATTTGTGTGTCTCAAAAACGCTGTAGCAAGAACTACACTAAGTTCTCTGCGAAACCGCAAAAGTTGATCGATTTTGCAGAACGGGCGCACATTCTACAGATATATATGTAATGGACTTTACAGAACGGAATGTGTGTTTGCAACTAATATGCAAATTCAAAATTATGTTTTGACCGAGTGTTATCAAAGGTACCGTTGCATTCGATGTCAGACGTATTTTTCTGAACGTCAAGCACAGGGGTGGACGCGGGTCGAAATTTTCGACCCACGACCCAACCCAACCCGCGGCTGGACACTCGTGGGTAACCCACGACCCAACCCGCGCCGTAAAACCCGACCCGCGACCCACTTTGACCCACCACTCTATAACCATAACGTACATTATACAGGGGCGTGTAGCCAGGATTCTAAAATGGAGGATCGCACCTTGTCCACTTTTATGCTCACTTGTTTAAACAACTATTCCGGGGTCTGAGGGCCTCAGCCCCCAGAATTATTTTTACAGTGATTGGCGAAATGGCTACGTAACAAAATGTAAATTTGGTCATTTAAATAAAATAAAATTACTTTTGCGGGGTTCTAGGGGCGGCAGCCTCCAGAAAAAAATTGAGGTTTTTTTGACAAATTTGGTCAACTGGACTGGAGACGTAATCAAAAAAGTTTTCCGACAGGCAAATTGAAAACAAAAGATGGGAACTTCATATCAGACAGTAGGTATATTATATACACAAGTAAATACAGCATAATGTACTTTAGTAGACATGCGTATATAAGCTTTCATGAAAGTTAATAACAAGGGATAGTAAGCCACAGAGTTTTCAGGGGTCTAGAGCAGTAGCCCCAGAAAAAATTTTAGAATTTTTTTTTTTTTTTTTAATTTTTAGGCCAAATTTTGTCAATTGGAGACGTCTCAGAAATTTTTTTCGCAGTGCTATAAAAACCAAAGGGGGATCCTGGTCGACCAGTTTCTTCATATTCCAGTTTTGGCGGGTCGGAAAAAAATTTTTCAACCCGAGCAGCCTGAAGTGGGTACCCGCGGGTCGACCCACGGCTCAAACTTTCCCACCCAACCCAACCCAGCCCGCGGGCACCCGCGGGTACCCGCGGGTACTAGC
>JASANF010006364.1:0-45433 GCA_030248245.1 Trissonchulus sp. WLG1_4
TTATTTTTGTCTTTTTTTCACCAGTGGCACTTGATGAACCAGTGTAGGTCCATGGTCGAAAAAGCTTAGGTTTGATTCGGCTGAATCGGTTAACAACTTTTTGATTTATGAAGGGTAACTTGCATGTTCTTTTTTAGTAATCGAATTGAAATGCCTAGTCAACGACTTACCGTTTTCTTGCCGTTCTTTTTGGGTAGAAAGGACGTACGGACTGGCCCATGGACTAGTGGAAGCCCGAATCAAACCTGCTCCTAGCAATTTGTCAGGAATAGGCTTCAGCTCATCTTGTGTTTTCAGTGGGGTTCTGTAGGGTCGCTGACGAATTGGTGCACGATTCTCTGGTTTCAATTTTAAATGCAAGATTTTTAGCGAGACCTAGATCATACTCGTCTACTGCTGTTACGTGCTCAAATTCTAGCAGAAGGGACCTTAGTCGATTTTTGTTGCCTTCAGAAAGTGTGCTCGATTCAAATTTTAGGTTTCGAATAGCTTGACTTCGTTGCTTGCTATTAGCCGAATTTTTTTCAGTATCATTGGCATGAAACATAGCTGCCGCTACTTCACTCGCGAAAATAGATAACTTTCCAACTGGAGAATTTGGACGAACTGTAATTTCTGTAGTTCTGGTGTTTACTACTTCTAACAGGAATCATACCGTTCTGAACCCGCACCAATGTTCCAGCAGTCTTAATTCCACTCTTTTCACAAAAGTTATTATTTGGTGAGAACATTAGATCTTGTTCCTTAGCCCATTCTTGAACAGATTGTGACACATTGCTCATAAATACAACCTGAGACCGACCAGGAATTACCCAGGTATTGTCAGTATTGTCAGTACGTAGCACAATATTTTCGTCATTAGGTACAGGTCTATTCTTCGTAGTATTTTCTTTATAAACTAGACTAACAGGTTGCTCACCTAACTTCACGATACCAGCGTTTGCGTCAATTTCCAATTTTCCACACTGATTAATAAAGTCCAGCCCCAAGATGCAGTCGGGGGAAATAAAATCAGATGTTATTCTAAAAGTTTGCTTGATTGTTCGGTTTCCCAGACCAACTTTTCCAGAAATGTTAAGCCTGTAATCTCAACGCAAGAATTTCCAGCTGTTTTCAATAATTTTGAATACGAAAGTGGGAATGTTGGAGAATTTCGGAACATCTCTAGTTTCATTTTCTGTGAAATAATTGAACAAGAAGCTCCAGTATCGAGAAAGAGCTTTGAGCAATTGGCCATTAATTATTATCCAAATCATCAGTGCAAATTTGGATTCGAGTGCAAACACGTACTCGGGAGCTGTTGGTTTACGATGGCGCGATGGTCGTGTACTGCTAATGCTGTCAGACTGATTGGACGAAGACGGGGTGCCATTTCTGTGCTCATAGTCGTTGCCTTGGCCTGACTGTCTTGGCGCTAAACTGACTAATTGGGACATATTACGACGTCGCCGCCGATACTGGTAGCGGTTTCTGTTGTTGCATGATTTCTTATGACGCAAGCAGTACCAAATTATAAAAATTATGACGAACAAAAAGAAAGCCAGACCAAGTATAACATACGCAGTGTGGTGATCATTCCAGCTTTCAAAAATCGGTTGATCCCATATCGTTGATCCTAACTTTTGCATGTATCGCCTGAGCTACTCGATGTGCGCCTTCGCATCTTGTAGGAAATTCGAATCATCAGCAGTGCAGACAGCAATGGCTCAACGATAGGGGGTTGCTCGGTACCGATTGCACTCAATTTTTTGTACATTTTTCTGAGAGTTGTCATTAGGACCTTGTTGCCTATCGTGAGAACCGTGTAGTCGGTATCATACCATAAAACGCCATGCCTAGGTATACTAATTCTTTCGCCTACAGCCTGATGGGCCAATTTATAGCTCTTAAGCGACTATAGCGAAGGTTTCGTTCGTTCTAATCAATACTCCACTAGGCATAGTTATGGTCTCAGTGACGTTTCTATAGCGAATGATATACCACTGGCAGGAATTTGCAATGTTTTGATTTTGAAATAGAGCCTTCAGACAATCATTATGGGGTGACAGCACAAGGGGTTTGTGGCTCGCAATACCACAAGCCCGGTTTTCGTGTGCAGCTCTCTTGGTGAAATTCACCGTATACTTCTGACGCATCTGTGCTCACAGAACTTTGTTGTATGCCACCAAGATGTACAAATTTAGGAGTCTGTAAACTGTAACTAGCTCCTTGCTTACTCGTAGAGTTGGGTGCATCTCTCCAACCGACATTATGAACTTCGTAAACAGGCGACACATCTATTGTTGTCACTATTGGAATTTCGAGAATAAATGCAAAGGCTAGCGACTGTATTCCGATTTTGACGGGGTACAGTTTGCCAAATTGAAAAACAAGAGAAGGTTCACGGAGTATCATTGTGCCTTTCAGTGCCGGTTCCGCGTTTAAGATTTTTGACAAAGTCACCATGTCCATAACGTCAGGTGAAATGCGACCCTCAGTAGCTGCTAACATGACTGCGTCAATCAGACGTCGAAGGTCTTCTTTTACCGTGTGCACAGCTAGGACAGCATTGGTATTGTATAGCTGATTGCTGATGCGACATTGCAAACTCCTGCGAGTCTTTCTGCCAGTTAGTTATAACTTTGGTGCATAGTTACGTACAAGTTCTTGCTAGCTACAACTATATTGTCCAGTAGATTGTCTCCGGAATGGCTTCGTGCTATAAGCCGATTCAAAGTAGAATTTAGGGCTGAAACTTCATTGCCAAGCTTTCCGAATAGATGTATGCTATTAGCTATGCTTAGTCCTGTTCCTGCTAAACCAAATGCACCAGCTATCAGTGCGCCAATGAATCTTTTGGGTCTGCGAGGAGTAGAGCACAAGCCTTCGGAATTCTTTTGGATAGGTTCGTGAGTAGGTAGCTATAGAATTCTGTGTCCAACAGGCCACGGTAAGCGTTAGCCATATCAGAAATAGCAGCTTCTACCTGTGCATGCATCTCCATCCGGAAAGGGCAGTGCAGACTGGTATTTTTAAACTCATTCTCCGTCACAAATTTTGGGAGACGTCCATGCACAATTATGGGCACATAGTGCACATCCCTAGGAGTTATCGCCAGTCCGGATGGTTGCATTGCAATTCCATAGCCAGCTTGAATTTGAGTGGTAAAAGAGTGCAGGTGGCCTGCTAGAGAAGCATCGGCCGAGCCCGCCAACAGAAAAATTGGAAAAACCAGTGCCAAAAAGAAGGAACTGAAAGTCAGACTATGGCTTGATTTTATGCCTTGGGTTGAAGCTGCTTTTTCTCTTGGCTTAGTTCCAGTCAGATTTCCCTTCAATGTTGGGGTGCCACTAGTTGGATTGCTAGTTTCGCTAGTAACAGCGCATGCTCTGCCTGTACTATCGTCAAGTAGACTTTCACGTTGTAGTTGCAAAACTTCTATTTCCTTGCGCAGCTGGTTCAACTCGCAATCCAACTCTGAGCGTTCAGAGCGTTCAGTTTCAGCAGGTTCAGAGACGTACCTAACAGAGCCCCCAGTCGGGTTTCGATTTGGATACCTAGGGCCGTTATATGATCGGCTGCGATCATCAGAGGGGTACTGTTTGCGTCTCTGGGGTGGGACATAAGCACTACGGCAGTTGGAGCGGATGTGACCCGCCTTCCCACAGTTATTGCAGATAGGGACCCCAGTATCAGTGTACTTATTCTTGGCGACCCCCTGTGGGACTCGATTGGTAGAGTATCCCTGGGCGGAGTTCTGACGCCTATTATTCCTGTAATTTTGACCCGAACCCCGAGAAGCTGATTCCATTGCTCTTTTCTGCTCCCGTAAATCTGCTTTTAGATCCTGAACTGTTTCCCGCAATCTAGCTAGCTCAGCAGCTATTTCAGAATGCTCAGTTACTACGCTCACGCGACCACTACGGACAGGTTGCAGATAGGGTTGCTGATATTGTGAGCTAGTGACCATTTTATCATACCAAGGGGCACCCCCCTCCTGATAGTGACCCTCAGATTCGGCCTCAACTGCTAGTTCAACTGCTTCATCGAACGTTTTTGGATGTTGAAAAATAATGCAGTTGCGCAGTTTTGGTCGGAGTTTGTCCAGAAAGAAACGCAAACAGAGCCTCTCACGGGCCTCGGGAGCCTGGTCGAAAAATGCCTCGTTCACTAGCCTCTGGATGTCGTACGAAAAATCGACAACTGGCTCACTTAGACTCTGTGCTCGAGACATCAGTCTCGTGTTGGCGAGGTTAGCCAGGCGGGGGGTGATTAGTTTCTTGCTAAGCTCAGTGACAGTCGTGTCGTAGCTAGAGCGCACTTGTTGGGGCAGCTGATCGTATAGAAATGCCGCGCGGCCCTCGAGAAAATTAGCCAGATAGGAAACTTTTCGGACATCCTCTCGGATTTGACTGGCTTGCAAAAATCGGTTAAATCTTTTTATCCACTCATTGAAATTTTGATCAGCTGTCCCTTTAAATGCCTCTGGCTGTCGGCCTAGAATTCGGGGTTGGTACTCAGGGGAATCGTCAGGCATTTTTCAAGACTCAATAATTGGAAAAAGACCGAAGACTTGTGCTTGGCTCGTACGTAACTAAGTAATTACAGAATCGTGAAATTGGCTACTAGTTCTAACTCTTCCGTACAAACATGAATACACAGTAATACAAAATACGTAAATATCAATACAATACAATAATCGGAAATATATGTACCCAAACAGTTACACACAATTATAACAGGTCAACAGCTACTGACACAGTCTCATAGTTCAATTAACCGTTATCATCCTGATATCCGGAGGTATTGTAGTCGTGTAGTTGTTGAGGGGAAACCGTCAGCAGGAGCAAATTACGCGCACTACGGGATCAGGTTGGTCGACTGGATAGAAGGGGACAGCACGGACGAAAATCTAGACAGCGCGGACCGGGGGAAGAATGTGGGACAGGCGATCCCACTTCTGACACCAAAAATGTGGCAGTTGGTTCACGCGAGCGAGCAGTCAATAGCAGTAATATAAAAGTTTAATTAAATGGCTGACAAAATGGCAAGTAATGGCTCGATCAAAAATATCAGTGCAAACAGATAATTAAAATACAGCAGATTCCGGACCCAGGCAAACAGCCTACTTGGTCGTCCTGTCGATAATCCCCCTCACTCTATTTTCAAAAATCTACTATAATTCGATCCCCCATTAGTTTCCAAAAAAACAAGAATTAATAATTTTTAATGGGAGAAAAGGAGACCTATTCATCAACAATGCCCCCCCCCCAATAAGACCCCAGAAGACAGGCAAAAAAGCAAGACACCAGCAGATAAATTTTGAGCAAACCACCAAAGAAAACACAATTTAAAAACAAAAAAAAACCAACAAAAAAACAACCACCAACCCACCCCCACTTGTCGTGAAATCATAGGTTGTAGTAGCGGTCTGTTTCAGAGTCACATTATGTCAAATATTTCAAACTTTTAACCTATTTAGATAAAAAAAGCACGAAAAAAATCGGCTCATGGGGGGACTAGCAAACCTGAAAAATACGTTGTATAGGGAAAAAATGAAGAAAAACCATGGGTGACAAGGGCTGTCCGTTCAGACGTTCGTCCTCCACTCCACCCACCACACGGTTTTTAATTAAAAGCCACACAAAATATATCAAATCAAATTGTTTACTTCGGGAAAAACTAAACACAGGATTACATTTGACAGGGTAAAATAAATTAGTATAAATGGTTTATTGCCATATATGTTAAGCATAACAGTAACACGTCAAAACTTGAGGAAACAAGTCAAATCAAACTCAAATTATACACTAGATAATTTTAGACATTTCTAAATTTAGTTTAGATAAATATCACAAGAAGTAAAAAGAGGGCTCTTATACCTCCCTTTTCGGAGGTTTTCCAAAAAAGGGGGTGGGGGTCCGGAGCCACATTGAAAGGGAAACCTATTCATAAACTCAGCTTGTGGGTTGGTGAAAAGGATCTTTCAAACACCAAAGCGATAGTGGGACTTCCAGCGCCTCCACACGAGTGCGTGGGTAGTTAGATTATCGAGAAAGGTAAAAAATTATCTGGTTTTAAAGCTGTAAAACCTAGCAAAATCTTATACGTCATTACCAAATCACGAATTATGCGTCGAAAACACAGAGGTTCTAAATTCGTTATGCGTAAACGTTCACGATAACACAAAGCAGACATATTCTGAATAAATTTAGTAAAACGCCTTTGGACTAACTCGACTTTTTTAATGTCAATAGAGGTCATAGGTGACCAAATCTCGGTGCCATATTCCAAAATTGGCCTAGCATATGTTTTAAACATGTCAACCAGAAACTTCATATCTTTGCACAAGAACTTTTTATGTATTAAAAAGGAAATTTTAGAAGCTTTTAAAGCTATATCTGTGCAATGGTCAGAAAACTTCAAATTTTTTGAAATTTTAATGCCAAGATCTTTCACATAATCAGATTTCTCCAATACGAAATTCCCTAAGCAAAAATTATAACATGGGTTAGCATAACCAAAATGTAATACTGAGCATTTATGATACGCAAGGGACAATTGCCATTGATTACACCAATTTACAACTCTCTCTAAATCAGCCTGAAGAGCAGTCGGAGACGTTTTAGGCTGGAAAGAAAATATATTTTGGCATCATCGGCATATAGTTTAACTTTTGAGTTTTGAACACAGTTGGCTAAGTCATTAATAAAAATTAAAAATAAAGTCGGACCGAGAACGGAGCCTTGGGGGACGCCCGAAATCACTGGAGCCCAATTAGAAAAGAATTGTTAACTTTCACACGCTGATATCTATTACATAAAAAAGCCTGAATCCAGGCGAGTAGAGGATTTTGTATACCAATTGAGCTCAGTTTATGTATAAGTTTAACATGGGAAACAGATGTAAAAGCTTTTTGAATATCAATATACACCGCATCAACACACAAGCCTTTATCAATCATCGTAAAAACATCCTGCAGATATGAAATCAACTGTGTTATTGTAGAACGACCTTTCAAAAAACCAAATTGGTTATCCGATATAATATTTTTTGAAACACAGAAAGCAACAAGTCTTTTATTCACAATTGACTCCATGATTTTTGATGCTACACACGTCAAACTGATGTCCCTGTAGTTACTAGGATCGGAAACAGATCCTTTTTGCTTAAAAATAGGAATAATAGTGGCATTTAGCCAATCTGACGGTAATTTGTGACTGTAAAAACAGATATCAAAAATATATGATAAAGGTTCAGCAAGATAAACACCGTATTTATGATAGAAAAAAGAGGGTACACCATCAACTCCAGAACAAAAAGATGGTTTCAGAGCAGACAAAGAAGCATAAATAGAAATTACATCAAACTCCACATGACTCAGAGTTTCATGTAACTGCTCACAATTAGGATGAGGGCGATTATTAGCCGGCTGAAAATTTTTGGAAAACTGATTTAGAAGAAGTTCGGCTTTTTCAGAATCAGAAACAAAAGTACGATTTTGTGAAACTAGAGCGGGAATTGAAGGTTTGCATCGCATTTTTTTGTTTACATACGAAAAGAAACTCTTTTTGGAGCCATTGGTTAATAACTTGTTTTCAAAACGTAAGAGATGATTTTTTTGTTGTTGAATTAGAATGCTGGTTAGTCTTTTGAATTCAAAGTAAGAAAAATAATTAAAATCCCGACTATATTCTTTCCAAGCACGTAATCGGCGCCAACGTATCAATTCAATTTTATCCGGCCAATTAAAACCATTACGACGAACACAAAAAGGAACATAAGCATTAATAATCTGATTAATGACATACATAAATTTGTCCCAAAAACATTGACTCGTCAGTTCATCGGCACAATTACAAGACCAGAAATAGCTATTCCAATCAATAGCTATTCCAATCAATAATCAATAATAATCAATAGCTATTCCAATCAATATAACTAAATACCAATAGTAGTTGTCAGCATTACTCATTATTAATACACCATAGCAGATATAAGTCATGTATATACATTAGAGCAGTAATGAATTAGGGGCGAGATCCCCTCGAAAGAAAATTTTTGAAATTTCAGTGTAATTTTAGTCAATTGGGAACGTGCCGGAAAATTTTTTCAGCGGTGTCATAAAACCAAAGAAAACCATAGGAAAAAAAGTGAAAAAAGGGGGGGCTGAAATCGCGAAGGGGGGGGGCTAAAATCGCGAAGGGGGGGCTGATGTCCCCCTAGCCCCCCCCTGGGTACGCCACTGCCCCCCATTTCAGGCGCCGGTGGCTCACTCCTCAACATGGTGGCTCACATTGCTCCGCACATTGTCCTGTCCAAGAAATACCACAGTGAGAGTCGACAAATGCAATATAAAAAACAATGGCGACCGATTTCGCACAAAATTAACACATTTTTAACATGTGTTAAGAACATGTTAAAATAATGTTGAAAACTTTAGCATGTTTTTAGCATATGCTAAAAACATGTTAATTCTATTCAAAAAAGTTAGCATGCTTTTAGCATAAATTTAACATATGTTAAGGCCCGAATTCACATACTAAGAGTTATTCACATACTAACGCTAAGCGTTTGCTAAGTGTTAGCGCTTAATTTGTACTAAACTGTTATTCACAAAATAAACGCTTAAAAATTAGTGTTATACTAAACTTAGCGTTTAGCAACTTTTGTGCTTAGTTTTGGCTTTGGCTTGGAGTGCGCTCCCTGCTTGATGTGGATCCGGAATTCGTAATTTATCGGCATTTCCATTTGCTATTTATAAATCCGATTATAGATTTATTTAAATTACTATTTCTTATTAATAATATATATTTTTCTCGAACTATAAATTTGTAAAAAATGTTTTCAGCAGGTGGATTCCTGAGAAATGCAAAATCAGCTCTACATGTTCCAGGGGGCATATCGTGAAAAATATAAATTTTCAAATAGAAGTTCTTGAAGAAAAATTACTTCGATTAAGATGCTCTACTCAAAAATGTAAAAAAACGAATTTGGACAACAAAGTGCATTTTTTATTTTTGGCGATTAAACGAGCAAAATGGATCGAATTGGTCGGAAAATGTCACTAATATATCCTAAATTGCATGCCCTTCCTTCCCATGGCGGCCAGGAACCTCCCCCACTCTCCCTACCCCTTCCCCACACCATCCACTAACTAAGCGCTTAGCGCTTAGGGAGCTCCCGAGGTCCCTAAACTTAAGCGCTTAATTCTAAGCGAAACACTAACTTTTAAGTATGTGAATACAAAATTGAAACGCTAAGTTAAGCGTTAGTGTTTGCTAAGCGCTTAAATAAACACTAAGTATGTGAATAACACTTAGCGCTTATAAGCGCTAACACTAAGTGTAAACACTAAGTTTAAGCGTTACACTTAGTATGTGAATACGGGCCTAAATTTATGTTAAAAATGGCGCTGGTGGGCGGAGCTTACGAAAAACATGTTAAATTTATGTTAAAATTTTAACATATTTTTTGACATATATATTTTTCACACATGTTAATTCCATGTTAAGTCAAATCAAATTAACATGATTTTAACATGTTTTTTAAATAGTGGTTTTCCTGTGCCAGTTGGGGCCTGGGGGGGATAATGGACCTATTTTTTAGAGTAGAACACCTTGAGGGAAGCAATCTTTGTAATAGAACCCTATCCACAATTTTGAATTTTTTAGGTATGACCCCTTCAAATTCTAAACAGCATTTTCAGTGTTTTTGGAAGTGAACGTAGGTCAAAGTTTGGAGCCAAAAATGGCTATAATTTGGATGTTGGATAGTTTTAGTCGTCTCGGCAATGGCGGATCCAAGGGGGGGGGGGCGCGGCCGGTGCAGGTTCGGCGGGGGGGAATTTTTTTTCAGACTCACATTTTTTCAACGTAAAAATACGTTTTTATAGGTTTTGGACGTGCTGACTTCATTTTTAGCATTTTTCAAGCGAAAAAACTAAAAACTTAAATTTATTGCTTTTCGAAAAATATCAAATTTTGTCGAAAATCATCATTTTTCTACATTCTGGGGCTAATTTGCAAAAATTATCCCCAATACAGTCGTAATATCAGTCTGGAGTTTGATCATCATAACGTATATAGCATATAATAATGAATATATAATAGTAGCATAGCTATAAATAGCATAGGAGTGCTACAAATTCGCGAAATATGCATCGTTAAAACTGAGCTCACATATCAATTGTGATTGTTTCTTTTTGCATAGACAATAATTAAATTTCATTTTCCGCGAAAAATAGCCATTTTTAGTTAATAGGAGCAACTTTTAATAATGAAGATATACCATGAATACGAATTCAAAACGTCAATGATGCTCAGCATCACGCTGTCGCTAACAGCAGCGATTTGTGGGCAAAAATAATTCCCCCCCCCCGCCGAACCTTGACCGGGCCGGCCCCCCCTTTGGGTCTGCCCCCCTCCCCCTGTGGCAAAGAGGGCCCACTCAACAAATTTTCCGATACGTTCTCAATTAATAAAATTAGCCCAAATATCCAAAAAATTTCCTGGGGACCGTCGCCCCCAGACCCCCACAACTTTATATTAATCTTATTCTCATTGTTATCTGTCGTAACTCGTATATAAAGGTTTGTGTGTTAGAGAAGGGGCTGTGCACTTTTGTGTGACGGAAGGGGTCATGGGATGCAGCTAGAAGGAAGAACCCCTGCAATCACTGTTTTTGAAGTTTGACCGGCGAAAATAATCCCCCACAGAAGCTCGTCACATATATAATTCTCTGAAAAAATTCGGAATTTCTGTGTATTTTCTGGATGAAATTATGTAAATTTCGTGCAAATTTATATAAAATTTATCTGAAATTCATTCGCTGAATATCTGTAAAATAATGTATCTGCATAGAAATTTGCGAGACCGTATATATATATATATATATATATATATATATATACTATATATATATATATATATATATATATATATATATATATATATATATATATATATATATATATATATATATATATATATATATATATATATATATATATATATATATATATATATATACACCCCCCGGGCCCTGTATTTTGGGGCCCCATTCCCAACCGCGTAGGCGTGTCTGCGTCTATTTTCACCCTTGTTTCCACTTTCTTTCACTTTTTTTGCAGTGAATCCATGGTGGAGGACCAAGCAGTGTCCAGCCAGAACCTTCTGATCGACTCCCTTTCGTCCGAGTCGGATGTGGCCGATCTCGAACTCATTCCACCCTCAAAGCCAAAGCGCAAGACTAGACTCAAGTATAGTATATTTCAACATCGAGATAAGTTATTAGGCAAACATATTTTAATCTAATCCGTTTAATCCATTTTAGGAATTGGCCCTTAGTGAACTATACCTAGATCTGACTATTCTCTCAAGTTCGGGATGTACATAATAAATAAAATAGAATATAAACTTAATGTCGACCAGTGCACCGAAATAGCAAGCTCATCCTGGCTGGGCCGTATATATTTCTTTTCTTGTTTTTTCGATTCCTCAAGTTATTTTTCTTTGTTTAGACGCGCCTCCCTGCCCAAGCTGTCGAAGCTGACGCTGGGGGGTGCTCGTGGTCGCAGTTCCGCTGACTCGATTAGCTTCGAGGGGGGCGGGGTGCTGTTGCCCCGCACCTGGCTGCTCTGTCTGAGCGCCCTGTTGCTGAGTCTGGTGCTGGGCTTGGTCGTGCTCGCCTGGTTTGCCATCTCCGTCTCCCAGCATTTGCAACAGAGCACTGTGCTGCTGCAGAACCATTATCAAGGTATATATATATATATATATATATATATATATATATATATATATATATATAACCCTGATTGCATATATATGGCTGGAGAGAGGCGTTGGTGCTGTATATACTGCTGTGTATATATTTGGTTGGATGTTCTACAGTAGTTGTGCTCACACATCTACATTGATACAAGTGTGGCAGTGCGACAGCTTTTTTAGAATAGGGGGTCCAGAGAATTTTGGCGAAAATGGGTGTAGGACATGCAAAATTATTGGGCTGGATTTATTTCAGAGCTTCGTGATGAACTAGACGCCTTGAAATCGCAAGTGCCTTCCTCCCTCAACGCCCCAGCCCCGCCCACCTCCCGTCCCCAGACCTCCGAGGCGCTGAACAAACTGGACTCTAGGGTGAATTCATTCATTCATCTGTCGACATAAGTTTGCAGTAAATGGATACTCTAGCGGTATGATTAGCCCGTTTTAATCCTCAGCGAAATTTAGACGGAGCGCTTTGACGTTTTTGTTAGCACAAAGGAACTATTTGTAGGATTGGTTGGTATATACTCAAAATTTGCGTGATTGTATTAATAATGGCTGCAAATTATATACTTGTGACGATTTTAATGATCTAGATGTTTTAAAACGGTTTAAATTATGAATACTCTTAATCGAGTATATAGTGAAAAACCGTGTAATCCAATTTGTTACACGCGTAGACCTCCTCTAAGAACTATGTATTTTAAAGGGTTTGTCCTTCCCGTAGCGATATGCGTGTCGGTGTCTGTTAGATGTTTGTGTTGCTTTTATAACGTATATATACATATACTCTTGGTAGTACGCTATTGTCTGTTTTTAGTTGACTGGTGGCTCATTATTGTCTGTGAGTCAGTCATATCAAGAGTATATACATTATTTATCATAAGCATGATTGTCTGAATGGCGTACTCTTGGTAATACGGTATTTTGCGTTGTTCAGATAGACAGATTGGAAGTTCAGCTCCGCAACTGCACGCAGCAGTATGACAAACAAATTGCTCATTTGCAGGTGAGTGCGTCTTATGCATACATGTAGTTGGGGCGAAACACCACCCCAAATTCGGTCCCGGGGGAGGGAGGGGGTCCCGCCAGGGGAGGGGGGTCCCGCCAAGAGGGTGGAGGGTCGCAGCGGGAGTAAAACTTTGGGCAAAATTTGAAAAAATCAGCATTTTTTCGTGAAAGTTGAGCGATTTTTACCAAAATTTTTGCCAAAAATTGTCAAAATTGGGGTTTTTTGGTCAAAAAAGGTAAAAATTGCGTCATTTTTGGGAGGGAGGGGGGGTCAAAAATTAGTTGACGCATGGGAGGGGGGGTCCCACCAGAGGGGGGATGGGTACCCAGAATTTTAATGCTGTTACATGTATGGTCTTATGTCACATGAATTAGAATAGAACAAAATTTGAATAAAAATAAGAGTTAACATAAGTTATTGAAATTATTAGTTATACTTTGAACTTATTTTGAGTCAGGTTTTTTTGGGCAAAATACGGGGCAAGTGCTCACGATTTTGAAATTTTGTTCACCAAAATTGAAATTTTGCTCAAATTCTGCTCACCGCTCTGAAGGCACCCCCTTTTGGTATTTTATGGTACCAGTGGTACCATTTTATGGCAGAATAAAATTTCCGATAAATTCCGATAATCCAATTTGATAAAATTTGGCCTAAAAATCAAAATTTTCTCCAACTTTTTTCTGGGGGCTGCCGCCCCCAGACCTCTGCAACTCTGTGGCTTACTATTCATCTGGCATATTTTTAGGCAAAATTTTATGGGGAGCGCGCGCGATGGGGGGGGGGGGGGGGTAGCCCCCCCCCAGGGATGGGGGGGGGGGCGTCGACCAAAATGGGGGGGCGCACCAATTTCACGATAAAACACTATTTTTACAGGAAAAAATTGTTATTATCCGGTCAATGTTACGTTTTCATACGATATTATACCTACGCAAATACTAAATTTAGCCAAAAATGACTTAAAAACCCGATGAACACGACATCGCTACAGCTAAAAATTCGCTAAAACGTCCGCCCGGAAAAAATTTTGGGCTATAGGGGGCACCCCATCTGAAATGGGGGCTCAAAATGGGAGGGGGGGGCGACCAAAATGGGGGGGCTCCGGACCAAATGGGGGGGGCGCCCCCCAGCCCCCCTTCCACTAGAAATATGCCAGTTCCTTGTCATTAACTTTCATCAAAGCCTATGCATGTCTACAAGAGTACATTATGCTGCATTTACTTGTGTAATTCACTGTCTGAATTGACGTTCCCATGTCTTGTCGTGCTTTTCCTGTTCGAAAAAAATTATGTTACGTCTCCAGTTGACCAAATTCGGCCTTAAAATTGAAAAATCTTTTTTTCTGGGGGCTGCCGCCCCCAGACCCCCGCAGCAGTGAAACTATTTAATCTAAATAATCAACATTACATTTTGTTCATGTAATAGTGAGTGCCCCTTAATAGTGAGTCTAAAACGGTGGACAAGGACAAGACAACCCCCTCTTTTCAAAATCCTGGCTGCGCCTTTGTATGCATGTGTATGTATAGGTGCATCGTGCACCTTTTATATAATTGCTTAATGTGCAGTCGAAATTTTTCTCCGTGAATTTTAGCACAAATGTGCTGGCTCCATTTGTCTTTTGTTGCCCGTTCCAAAAAATTTTCTGAAATGTTTCGAATAATGATGATTGTGGTCTTTTTAGAGGGCCCAATGTCAAAAATTTTTGTTAATTTTCGGTGTTTTACAGCCCCAATTTAACGTTCAATGCGGCTCTGGTCAAAAATGGACATTTTTTGAACGAAATGTGCAAATATGTGTACCTTTTGGCGTTAAAAGTGCAATAATTCCGTTTTTCTGGACACGCGCCTGGCGATAACCAAGTATAAAACGTAAACTAGCAAACTTACGATTTGCTCACCGATCTAAAATTTTGCTCACTGAAATTGAAATTTTGCTCAATTTTGCTCACGATTTTTTTGAAAAAACCCTGCTTTGAGTAAACTTTTATGACCTTGTTTCAGCGTGTTTACAGGCTTATTTTAGCAATTTTCTTAATTTTTGGTGCAATAATCAGGGTTGGCGCGATAGCGCCAAACCCTAGAATAGGACCCACACACCATATTGCGAGATTTTAAAATGAATTTTTTTAATAACTGAAAATTTATGCAAGCAAATCTGTTTTAATTTGGTATGTGTACTTGCCCGGGGGACGGCTACACGCTGGCCAAATTTCAGGCAAATCGGTTGGGTATTACCCGAGATATGAAAAATCGTCTCCCGCAAACTCGGATTTTTCCGTCTTTTTTTTCCCGGTCGCAAATCTCAAGAAATACACATTGGCGGGGCACTTTTTTGTGCTATTTATATTCAATCTGGTTGGGAATAGAGGCATTAGCAAAATGGTGTTCTAGGCTTTTGCCGTTTTGGCTCTGCTGGGAGGGGGGAAACCCCTTTTTTGGGCCTCGAAAAATGGCAAAGTCCGGTAAAAATAAGTGCCAGCTTTTGAGACGTCACGCAAACAGCCCAAGTCTGATCTTTTGCATGCATGGTAGTGTAGTGGGGTTGTAGTGCATCTGCTATTTTGGAGTCGATCGTGCCACTGTAGCACTGGGGAGGGGGCTCGGAAGGTACTGTACGTGTATTATGGGGGTAGGCTACCTACGGGCAGTGCAGCCAACACGGTTATAGATGGAGGCCTGTCGTCTTGTATTCGAATATAAACCCATATACTGTGCATTGCAGCGTGCTATTAGTTTTGTTGTCAGACTTACGTAGTAGCCAGAACTGGTACACCCCCCTGTGATACCGTTGAAAACATGATTTTTCATGATTTTCTCAATGTATAACGCTTTAATGGGTAACTTCTCGTTCTGTATTTCTATTGCAACGTAATATATATGTGCAGGGGTATCATTTGATACGTTTTGGTCTGCGTTGTATGCTCTGTTCCACTTTGGCAACCCTAGCAAAGTGCCAAAATGGTCAATTTGACCAAATTTTTGAATTTTTTCAGTTTTGTCAAAAAACTGCGAAAAGGGGTAATTTGAGGTGCTGAACGCGAATATAACGTTATTTTGACAAAATAATTAGTATTTCCTTCCAAAATAGTGCTCAGTGGTCAAGTACGGTTGTGTGTACTATACATAGGAAATATGTAGGCAGTACAGCCAAAACGGTTACAGATAAAGGCCTGTCGTCTTGTATTCGAATATTAGCCCATATACTGTGCATTGCAGCGTGTTATTTGTTTTGTTGCCGCATTTACGTTGTAGCCAGAACTGGTGTACCACCATGTGATACCGTTGAAAATATGATTTTTCATGATTTCATCAATGTATAACGCTTTAAGGGATAACGGCTTGTTCTGTTTTTCTATTGCAACTTTATATATAAGCCAGGCGTGTCAGCTGATACTGTTTGGTACGCGTCGTAAGAACTGTTCCACCTTGGCAATCCTGGCAAAGTGCCAGAATGTCAAACTGACCAAATTTTTGAATTTTCTTAGTTTTGTTGAAAAACTGTGAAAAAGGTTAATTTGAGGTGCTGAACGTTGTTGTGAGGAAAAAGAATTGTTTTCTTCTAAAAAAGAAGCAGTGTAGCCAAGCAGTTACAGATGGACTCCTGTCGTCTGTTCGAATATAAACCCACTCCTGTCGTCTTGTACTCGAATATAAACCCATATATTTACTGTGCATTCAGCGTGCTATTTGTTTTGTTGCCAGATTTACGTAATAACCAGAACTGTGCAACCCCCGCCCCCTTATACCGGTGAAAACATTTTCATGATTTGAAGCTGATCTCTCAAGCGGAAAATGGATAGGATTATTATAAAAATGCCCTTCACAGAAGGGCAGCAATATTCGTAGAATAGGAAAGCGGAAAAATGCTAATATGCTTGTTAAATACCCAGGACAAGTTTTGCCGCCGAATAGGATAACGCAGCTTGCTAAATGAAGCGGACAAGAGTTGTGTCAGAATCGGAAAACGCAGCTTTTTAAATGAAACGGACAAGACTTGCGTCAGAATAGCAATCGCCCTGCGACACGTCAGTGCTTTCTACACCCTATTCGCGCGAACTAATCAGCCATTATCATGAGCTGCTCTGTTGCCGGAAAAGTATAGTATACATAGCTGGTTCTTGATGTTATTTACAAAGGCAAGCCATGACCGGAATAAACATTCTTGTAATGAGTCGTACATTCACAAGAATCATTAACAAGATCATAGCGGTCCTTCGTTTTTATTTTTACACATACGTTATACGTACATGTGTTTAATCATCATAAACAATTAAGTAGACTAAGCTTCGTGTTGAATATTAGTGTGTACTTGCTGTGAAATGTTTATTTAAAAAATGTCATTCGTAACTTTCGGGAAAGATGTTTACAAAAATAGATATGTATGTAATATGTGAAGAAATTTAAATTAAGTAACTGTATATCTACTTTACACTACAAGTCCTGACATGTGAATATGTGATAGTATATAAGCGTCAAGAATGCTTTTCCTAGTTATTCGCGCGAATAGGGTGCAGAAAGCACTGACGTGTCGCAGGGCGATTGCTATTCTGACGCAAGTCTTGTCCGTTTCATTTAAAAAGCTGCGTTTTCCTATTCTGACACAACTCTTGTCCGCTTCATTTAGCAAGCTGCGTTTTCCTATTCGGCGGCAAAACTTGTCCTGGGTGTTTAACAAGCATATTAGCATTTTTCCGCTTTCCCATTCTACTAACATTGCTGCCCTTCTGTGAAGGGCATTTTTATAATAATTAGCAATAAAGTCATAAAATCCTGATCCTATTTAGAAGTTTCTTTTTCACTGAACACCTGAAAATGTGTCTCGTCACCCGAAGTCGGTTATTTAGAGCGCCACATCCTATGGTTTACCAGATTTGCAATTTTTTGATTTTTTTTCAGTCTTTGGTAAACAGCCGTTTTGCCTTCACTAGTGATATTGCGAAGAATTTGACAGACACACTGAAGGAAGTAAGTTGTTTTTTGCAAGTTCTCATTCTATTTTTTGTGTGTGATTTTTTCTTTCGTACAGTAATTTTTTATTTTGTGTTATTGCTGTCTGTTTATTTTTCATTTCTTGTCAGTTTTTTATTGTTTTTTCGTTAGATGACAAGCCAACTGCCTACCCTAATCACAGATATCGACGTAAGTTTATATTCGCACAGGGTCAATTCTTAAAATGCATTAAGTAGATTAAACGGATTAGATTAAAATTTGTTTACTTAATAACTTCAGTTAGATCGACGGAATTTACCGCACTAGCGGGACATGTTACTGTATTGCTAGATATGACAATAGTGTTTGGCTTCATAAATTTTGTGTCACTAGTTAATAGTGGAAAAAACTAAATTTTAATCTAATCCGTTTGATGCGTTTGTAAGAATTGGCCCGCATACTGCGTATTCTAATGCCACTGGTGATTGACCAGGATTAGTTTAGCATAGCACTAACGTATCAGACGCCTGCTAGTCTAGTTGCTTGCATACACAGAATGCACCTGCTCACATGTGCACTGGGTAAGCGGGGGGGGGGGGGTTTCCCGGAACATTCGAAATAAGGGGGAGGTGTTATGTATATATATATTATTTTTACTTCTGTTTGTAACTCTGAGTATCATTGCGCAATGCGGCTATATATTATACTGTCAGAGATGGGAAACGATTTTGTAAGTTATAAAGTTATAAAGATGCAGCAACATGAACGATTATTTTGTTCCCATATCCGTATTGTGCTCACGGGCAAACAAATACACCTAAATAGGAACAAGTATGAGCCAAATTTTGATGACAACTAAATAAAGGCTGTAACTTTCTTTTTTTTATGTCGGCTTTTTTGCTTCTAACTGCGTGCTTTGGTTGCTGAATGATTTAATTGCTATTGTGCAATCTACTTGCAACCGCAATTAGCGTTTGATCAATTCCTAATATCAGTGAAAGAATTGGATTAAATTCTTTGCTTTATAGTTGATGCGTATCTTAGGGCCTATTCCTTTACCGGATTAAAGGGTTAATTATAATCGGACTAAACGGTTTAAAAATTAAGCTTAGAAATGCCATTCCAAAACCTCCGGATTAAACGGACTTAACTTTTAGCGCGCTGCTTTTTAGTCGGACTAACCGGACTTAACTATGCACGCTAAGGTTTAGCGTGCATGTTAAATCCGTTTAGTCCAGTGGTAGTTTTGGAATGGGGTCAGACTAAAATTAAGCCGCAGACTTATTTTAACTAGTTTAGTCTATTTAGTCCGATTTGTCATTCCAAAACCTCGGACTAAAAAAATAAGTCCAGTCCTTTTAATCCGGTAGAGGAATAGGCCCTTAACGTTGTGCTAGAGTTACAGAATATGCGAAATAAGGGAATGTGGCATATTGCTTGGTATGGCGATTAATGCATAGTTCCATCGACTTTAGCATAAATTATGCGCATTGGGCAAAACGGATATAATTTTAATGTAATTTTAATCATAATCTAATTTTATTTGAATCTAGTTGTAGAAATTTAGGAATTAGCTTTTTGTTGTTCTGTCTTTGTTCATAATTTTTACAGTGGAATAAAAAAACTACGTCTTAGCGCTCATTATTTGTTTAGTGTAAGAAATTTTTTGCTTACGTTAATTATGATAAAAATATTACTGGCATTGTATATTGGACTTATTTTACTCCGAGGTTTAGCAATTGCAAATCGGGTTAAACGGACTAAGCGAGTTAAAATAAATCAGCGGCTTAATTTTCGTCTTAACCCAATCCAAAACTACCGCTGGAGTAAACGGATTTAACATGCACGCTTAACATTAGCGTGCATAGTTAAGTCCATTTAGTCCGATTGAAAAGCAGCGCGCTAAAATTTAAAGTCCGTTTAATCCAGAGCTTTTGGAATGGCATTTTAAAGCTGTATTTTTAAACCGTTTAGTGCGATTAAAATTAACCATTTAATCCGTTAAAGGATTGGGCCCTAGGATTCACAAGTGAAGTTGGGGCAGGGTGACAGTGAATGAGGAATTTCTTGCATAAGCGAAAGGATTTGTGTTTAGTTTGTCCGTGAAAAGTAAACCGAAACGATATTGTCTCTGGCCCACAACAGGTGACCAGAATTCTTTCTTGTCCATGTGTCTGGCATGAATTCGGGTTCATTATATTAATGTTGCCTTTTATATTTCAGAGTTTTGGAAACCGTCTTAGTGTTGTCGAAGAAGCTATCAAAAACCGCCCAGCGTCAAACGCCCATGGTTGGCCAATTTCTTTTTTCTTGATAAATTAATTTATCCGTTTCGCCATTTTCGACCTAGAAAATTATCAATTGATAGTCAAAGAGCCTTCACAATCACAAATGATATTAACGAGATTAGATTAGCGCGATTAAGAATTTATAAATGTTTATTAGGATTTACCATATGAGGAGTTATACCGAGTTTTTGTATGTCACATCAGTGATACTAATGAATCGCGATTCACTGTGTATAAAACTCGGCCCAGTGCATTATACATGTATAGGGGGGGGGAACCTCTCAAGTCGAGCGGCTTGGGGGTAGCGAACGACCGGAGGTAAAATTTTGCCGGAGCCGGAGCCGGAGCCGGATATAAAATGCCGGAGCCGGAGCCGGAGCCGGAGGCAGTGTTTTTCAAAAAAAAATTGAATTAGTAAAAAATGTTGACAATTGTGAAAAAATTTTGAATTTTGAAAAAAAAGAAATTTTTTCGAAACAGCATTCTTTAATTTTTCAACAGTCACGCCCCATTTCTACACATATGTCTTTACAGACTCATACCACCAGTAGTTTACCACTGACTGGTCCCGGTTTTGGGTGATCTCACAAAAAATTTTCATCAACATTGATAAAAAGTCAAAAAGTAGGTCAAATTGATCAGTATGGCATTTTGACTGCGGTGCCAAGGGCGTAGTCAGGAGTCAGAGGGAGGGCGTTGTTCGGGGTGTTTGCCTGAACTTCCCTCTTTTAGTCGAACCTTGCAAAATTGTCAAGAAGCGTATATACCTCCAAAAAAGCGACAAATTTGGAAAAGATGGCACTTTGTAGAAGATGTCGTAAATGTCTTTAGCTTCCGGGGATTACCGCCCCCCTCTCCCGACCCTTGTAATTTAAGCATGTATATATATCAGTCGCGTAGCCAAGAAAAAAACTTTGGGGGGAAAGACTTTTCGATTTTTTGTGATGGGTAAAACTCTTTTTTGCTATTTCAGCACAAAAATTTGCGAAATAACAACACATGCAAACATTGTCCTAAATTTGACTGACCGAAAACATCAGAGCTAAAAGTCAAGTTCAAATCACTAAGTCACATAGTTATAAGCCTATAGGGGTCTGGGGGCGGTAGCCCCTGGAAAAAAGTGTGAGGAACTTTTGATTTTTAGGCCGAGTTGAATCAATTGCAGACGTATAATTACATAATGCTAAAAAGGGGTAGTCACCGCCATTGAAACTGGCAGTAATATAAGTACTGTAACCGACTAACCGCTTCGTTATCCTTGTGATTTTTTTTCTCAAAATTTGAACTTTTTGCCAAAGTTTGAACAATAAAAATTCTCCGGCTCCGGCACTTTTTTTGCCGGAGCCGGAGCCGGAGCCTCCGGTCGATCGCTACTTGGGGGGGGGGGGTCCTGAAAATTTGGGCAAAATTGAGTAAAAAACGGCATTTTTTTCGAAAAAATAAGTGTATTTTTGGTCAATTAGGGGGGAGGTTTCCAAATATGTGGCTGGAAAGCCCCCCCTCAAATAATTTCGACCCCGTCACATGTATGCAGCGCATTATAAGTCATTGTTGTTTCAGGCAAGCCAGCAAATCAGAAAAATGATCTGGATCCCAGTGCTGGAGAGCCCCAGGAGACCCCCCAGCTAACCCCAGACGAAAATCATTCCCTTCTAGAAGCAAGTCGGGAACCCTCCCGTCCCCCGCCGGTTCCGGTGTCTCCCCCTCCCCCCGCACCCACCTCCGGTACTCCGCCTAGCCCTCCCCCGGACGACAGCGTGCTAGCTAGGGAACCTGGAGGAGGGGATCCGGGTCATAATGTTCGCAAGGGGCCGGCGAAAAGTCAGCGTGAACGAACTAAACCTTAATTTGGGGGCTTGGGGGGGGGGTGAAGATGATTGATGTTTGATCTGGTATTTATATGCTGACTCGAGATTTAGTGATAGCTGAAACCAATGGATTAGTTTGATGATTATGTTAACCCGCTTAATCCGTAATGGACTGGTTGGCTTGATTACTGTTCCAGTGTGACTGGGATGAAAAGTGTATTAATAATCATTGATTGGATTACGAAGATTAGAAACAGCTGATTAACTTAAGTCAACCAACGGAGCACAGTTCAGATTTAGGTGTGATTAACAGCACTGCGTCGGATTAACTTGACGTAGTGATAGTTGGCTCAGATCTATGTAATCCAAATACGCGTCAAATTGCTAATTTTCAGCCCACACCTTCAGTCAATGCTACCATATTATTAATCAAATAAAATATTTAATCTACTCTAAATTCAGTTTTAAAAAAGTCTCTATAGCCAGGCGTGTTTATATAGTTATTTAACGTAACGTATATACTCTATTTATCTTGGCTGACTTCAAATATAATTCACGTACGCGTTAAAGGGCTAAATTTCCACGTGCTACTTTAATCCTAGCTGTGCTTGTTACTCAAATAAACTTTAATCCAATAGTATACATAAATTAAATTTTAGATAATGATCTAGGTATTGCCGGGTGTGTTTATATAGTTTTTTGGTCGCTAGGTAGGCGTTGATTTTTATTACAGTTCATGTATGATGAAAAAAAAAAAAAAAAAAAACAGGGGGGGTTTGCGAATCAGGAGGGTAGCAGTCATACGACAATTACCCTTCATACCATACCAAGAGGGCCAAAACCAAAATTGTATGAATGACAACAATACAGTTGTAACGGTTTTTATAATAAATCGACAATTTTTTAACCACAATCTCGGCCAAAATTTTGTTTTTTTTCAAAAATGTTAATTTTTATGAATTGCGTATTTTCGTTCCTATTAGCCACAAGGTTTCACGCAGTAACAATTTTTTGGGTTTCGGATAGCTTAAGGTTGAAAATACTTGCCATAGGTTATTTTTAACTACTTTCAAATTTTATATTTCAACAATACCACGATTACTGAAAACGGTCCAGTAAATTATATAATCACTCATATTCGCTCATATATACTGAGTAAAGAACGTAGCCATACAAAAGTATTACTGTAAAAGCTGCGCTGCTAAAAGTTGCTCACAATTCTCTGTGCGGTACTCTAAATGTTAACGTTACTCACTAGTAATTATATTTACAATTGTACATACTTGTTGTGGTTGATCGTCTTGACACTGACACCCGTCCTGTAAACTGTTGTCCATTTTAAAAAATCCTCCACCCCAAAACTATATCAGCCGCCGTGTGTTAATTATTAATCTACACTAACTGTAACTGGTAACTGCTATCATGCTGACAATTGACCTACTAAGTTAATGTTGCGATGGCTTAAACGTTCATACTCAGTTTCACTCTAAAAATCAAAGTCTCAAAATCAGTGAAATTTACCTGAGGTCACATTTCTAGTCGTAAAATCAGCGCAGCCCGAAGCGGAGCCTGACTTATAGCTCTGCAAGAGTTCGGAGAAATAACTGACCACTTCTAAATGAGGCTCGGCGCACTGCTGCACTATAATTCGATGGAAACAAAGGTAGAACTCCTCAAACAGCCAGCCGATCTCGCACACCGACTGCGCCTTGACCGACAGCAGTTTGCGAATAATGCTCGGCGTCAGGCCGGCGCTGAGGCGTTTGGTGCAACTGGCCAGCTCAGCACTGCGGCCGATCTGGTCCAGGCAAACTATGTTTCGCTCTATGATCTGGAAGCCACGTTTTGAGCACAGAAACTGACTGCTCAGCAGCGTGATTCGGTTCATTGGATCATTAACGCGACAGGTTTCGTTGAACTGCTCCAGGCAACGTTCATACTCGTAGAAATAGGCGCACGCGTCACTGAGCATCTCTAGCGTCTCTGAGGAGACAGCGTTTATGATGGACGCAGAAGCTAAGTGACTCGACATGGATGTGAGATTGGACAGAAGATTTAGACAGACCAAAGTGTCTCTAGCGGCACACGAAGGAAGAATTAGATCGTCTAAAAGCAGAAAGCAAACACAGATGTTAGTCCATAGAACTATTATTTACACTAAATGACATGCAGAACGAGCAGTCCTGCACCGGATTAAAAGAGTTTAGTTTAGTCCGACTATACATACAAGGTAAACGTCAGGCTTAAAAATGCCATTTTCTGAAAACCTCCAGCTTACATGTTTTCAGTTTTAAATCCGCTAATTTTAAAATAGTGATTTGTATAACATATGTATCTATGTAGGTATATATATATTAATAAGACCAGTAAAATGAAAATAGCTCACAGTACATAATGTTATGTTTTATGAATGATGATCCTAAAACGATCATAACGGCATCTAATGGATACGGGGCAGGACTAGAGACTAAACTCCATTCGGTACTAGAATAAGTCCAGTCCGTTTAATCCGGCAAGGCAGGGCTTTCATTCAAGCTACAGAGAAACAAAACATAACAAAACTACCGTTATTCCCCAACTAAATATCAAGAAAGTGCCCAGAAAAAGTCAATAGTTATTTTGATTGTTAACGTAAGACTAATAAAAAAAGTTACTATGGCACTTAACGTAGAATTTTTCAATCATTCAAACTCAAAGTGCTCAGGCGTTAGTTCTAATCAGGTAACTTGTTGGTTAAATATAACGTAATTTTAAGTAACTAATTATCGTGCAACAACATATTGGCTCATAGTTCACACATACGGTACTTGTCCGTAAGATTTTCTAGTCGTCCTTAACAAAAGTTTGAATCTTTTATGACAGGAACATCAAAATATAAAATCCTTACGAATACGAACAAGTACATACATGTGAGCTACGCTTGATGGAAAGAGATAAAAGATAAATCCCGTTGTTTTACATATGAAATTTCCCATAAAACATATAAAGCCCCAACGTAGATATATGCACATATATTTAAAAACATATAACATATAACATATAACTCTGCTACGCACATATAGAGAAATAAATTAAATTGCACAGTTGCAGCATAGGACTATATATGTGTGAATAGATTTTACTAATCTAGTTTAAGATCAAATATAATATAACCTAATCCCACTATTAATTTAGGCGTTCCGAAAAAGTTAGTGGGCACACAGAGGAAACATTTCAGGGTGCAATTTACCAAGATGGCTTCGCCAAACCCGAGTTCTAAGTAAGTTTTTCTATGATTTGTAAAGAATATTGCCTAATTAGCGCTAAATTTAGTCGCTTTTCTTGAACCCGGGTTCTAGCTCGGGCGAAATTTGAATTGTTAGAAGGATTCTAACCACAACCAGTGAGACTTGGCGCCAAAACGAAAACCCCCGACTGTAAGGGAAGGGGTTAGGGTGAGCTTAATTGGACTTGCTAGGTTTAGATGTTGGGCAATGTTTATTACCAGCGGGTTTTTGCACTCCAGCTCCGTCGATGGCGGAGGCGAACAGAGTGGTCTCCGCGACTTCGGCCGGGCTCGACTCCTCCCCAGCGGACGTCGTTCCACCATCTGCAAGCACACCACACCCTCACCTGACCGATTTCACTATGTTATTCTTGCAACTGCAATCGAGACCACAATTAATTCCTAGGTCGTGTTGGCTGTGCAACCTGCAGTTGTAGATTGTAAATTGTAAATTGCGACACAACAACAATGCAACTACCCAGATTCTATATTGAATGTTTACCTTAATACGTTACTAGCCGTATGTTTCATCACTGCTATTACTCACTGCAGTTACACAGTTTACTACAAGAGTAACTGCTTTGATAAATAAAATGCTATCAAATAGAATTACACCCGTACTTTGTAGATAATTTGGGCTAGTTAACGTCACTATGGATCACTAAATCGGTTTCAGATAAGATTTATAGATAAGAATAATCATACATGAAATGAACTTACAAACACCGCTAACTTTAAAGTCATATGAAACCTTTAGACCCGTTTCTCATTAGGTGAAATAAAAAATACCAAACATGAAATCAGATTTTTAAAAATTTCAAAACTAAAACCAATGTATTAAAAAGGCATCAGAAGACAAAATATGTATTCTTGTGAAAAATGGATTAATTGGCTCATTTCAGTCCCTCATTTTGCATTTCCCGTTCATTGACCTTATTGCTTTTTTATTTTTAGGTGGGGAAAACTAAGCCTCGAAATCAATTTCTAAAATGAATTTAACCAATCAGATTCGACTTAGATTCGCCAATAGGTACAACTCATTAGGCAGACTAAGAATTCATACAAAATTGGATAGAGCAAATATTAAGACTCTTGTCAACAATGTTGTAAGTTTCAGTTGCCAAATCTACATAATTGCTATCTAGTCGTTTTAATCCATTTTATGTATTAGTGATCAGTTTTTGAATGGCGGGCTGTACCTACCTAGTCCAGTGGTTCCCGTGACTACGTCCGTGATCGTGGGCGTGGAATCTGCCGTGGCGGCAAGAGTCGCCTCAGGCCCACTGCACACCGACAGACACGAGTCCAAGTCACCAAACGTGCCTACCCCTGTCTCACAGCCCAGACCATATGCCTCTGCACACTGGCCATCGCGACAAACGTAACAATCTGCTGCTAGAATATACCCATGGTGTATATGAGAATATATGGTCGACGTCGAGAATGCTTAATACTACACCACATCCTCCAAGTCTTGTAGGCCCTATTTCTCACTTAGGACAGTTGCTCGATAGGCTCACTTCACAGCATTGCTTCACAACCAACTGCTCAGGATGCAGCCTTGTTCATGTGATTGTGAATATTAAATAAGGACATGTGATTGTGAATATTAAATAAGGATGTGTTATAGATGATGATAAGAAACTTCATATGTGCTTACAAAGGATTCCATAGAAATGCAAATTTCCCCACTGTACTAAAAGCCTAAATTGGTGGAGATAATTAGAGATTTAACCAATAGCGTTAATGGCATACCCAATCCACAGGATATGGCGCACTCTTGAGTAGTCTGGTACCAGGGCTTGTCTTGGGGACAGTCGTCACGGAAACAGAAGCTGCAGTTGCTCTCCTCACAGTGCCAGAAAAAGTCACCAGCTTAAATACACAAAACAAAATAACAAACAACACTCGCTCACAATGCATGGCTTTATTCCACTTTGTTCAAATAAATATGCTTGGCTGTTGCGAGTTGATTGACAACGCTGTCGATTGATTGATCTGAACGAATTGAGGGGAATGAATACCCACATGTTTTGATCGTTATACTGTGAAGTAAGATAGGCCCCTTACAGTATGTATTTAAAGGGATTTACGACAGCTCACCATTGCCTAGTGGCTCCACGGCAGACCGCTGGTCTGCAGATTTAGAGATGGGTGGTTCGAATCCCCCCCTGGGTCATTCTGATGATGATGCTGTCGTTGTTTCAGTAAGAATCCCCCCTCCCTTTCTTGACAATACTTTCTGCATACATATATTCGCTAACTGCTCTAGGGGCTGATTATCCGCACACTCTGAGTATGACACTCTCCCTATTATGTCTGGCAGCGCGCGTCAAATGCGGCCTTTTATGCACGGTTTTGAGGGGGGGGTACCCCCCCCTCAACTGAAGACCCCGTACTCAACTGAGGGGGGGGACCCCCCCCCTCAAAACGATACCCCGTACTCAACAACTGAGGGGGTACCCCGTACTCAACACCCCCCCTCAAAACCGTACATAAACGGGCTATTTCGCGCTGCGCATTGGACGCACGCCCAAAGGCATAATAGGAAGAGTGTCATACTCTCCCTATTATGTACTCTTGGTTTAATGTAATTTATATACACTACTAAAGCCGGGTTTACACGAAGCAATTTTCACGCAATTTCCACGCAAATTTTTTCACGCAATTTTCAAGCAACTTCAGTTGCGTAAAAATTGCTTCGTGCATATTCACGCAATTTTCAAGCAATTTCCACGCAACTAAAATTTAGCAGTCGATTTCTGCGCGACTACCACAAGCAATTTTCACGCAACTACCAATCAAATTTCGGCTGGTAGTCACGTGGCTAGCTGAGAACACAGTTCGGTAGAACAACAAATACATACATTCCAATGCCCCTGTGGTTTTTTACTAACGCACACGCACCTACAAGGGCGTAGCCAGGGGGGAATGGGACGAATTTCCTTTTCCCCCCGAAATTTTTCTGACTGAAATTTCACGCAAGGGTTCCTATTTGGTTTTTATGGTCCGGGGCGGAAAAATGATCCGATACGCGTCCAACTAACCGACGTCGATCTACATAAAAATTAAAAATTTTATAGTTTGTTAAAAAAATAAGCAAATCCGAGCCTTCAAGTTTGCGCGGGCGTTCAAAATAGTGTATTTTGATTGGTAGTTGCGTGAAAATTGCACGCAACTAGTTGCTTGAAAATTGCACGCTCATTGCGTGAAAATTGCTTCGTGTAACGGTGTATTTTTACGCAATTTGCAAGTTGCTTGAAAATTGTGTGAAAGCCTAGTTGCGTGAAGATTGCTTCGTGTAAACCCGCCTACCGTCCTCTTTGGTTTGATTGAGGTGACCTAATTTACTACTCATTACTAATTTGTATTAATAATAAAGAAAGTAAAAAAAACTAATTCAATTAAAAAATTCTACTTACCAGCATCTGGAGTAGGAACGGTCGACCTTTGGCTTACAATAAAGACAGCGTATTCTTCTAAAAAAATAAGTGAATTTGGAAATCAAAATATGGTGTAAAACTTGCAATAATTTTTGGCATTAACCGGGACGCTCAGTAGTGCTGAAATAGAACAATTTGCTCTTATTGCAAATTAACAAGTGCATGTGCTACGCCAGAAGACTAACCAGCAACCAATGCATTACAACTACAAGCATATTGACACTGTTCTTACTGAGGAACTATAACAATGCAATAGCCATTGAAGCTAAATTTATTTCTGCCTTTATGAATTGAGGGACAATGACAAACTTTGGTCAGCAGTCGTGAATGCGTGACAGTTTCCATCCGATGTCTTAACTCTTTCTCAAACACCTCATATTGTATTCATCCTCATTCATTCCCACCAAAAATTAGGAAAGGGGAGGGGGTTAAGGAATATTGCTTATGAAGGCTTGTGGTCAGGCATAAGGCTAAGAATATGCAATAGGAAACATACGCAGCACTTGTTGACAGAGATCTCTGGACTTGTCCAAATGGACAGTGAACGCTGCGATCAGCTCCCTGGAGTCCTCCCCGCAGTTGTCCACCACCATCTGTTCGTAGCACTCGGCGGACTGCACAAACTGGTCTCGCAGCTGGCACTGAGCCACGTTGTTTCCATCCACCTGAACAAAACACAATATTAACTAGGGACAAAACTGCATGCAGCGCATGCCATTATAATTATTTTGGTTCATAAGGCTTAAACTTGCTCACGTGGGAAACAAGGGTGTTGTTAATGGACAACTGGTTACGGACAAGACGGACATTTGGGTGCGGACTACTGGACAGCAGTGTTGAGTGACTGACCATGCTGTGGAAGACCAGGGTGGAGTCCTTTCCCGGCAACAGACTGGTGCATTGCTTGGAGAGAGCGGGCTGGGCCTCTAGACCCTGAATGCACTCTTTGTGGAGATTGAAAGTGTCCTGTTTGGGTCCGCAAGTGAGGTCTGTAAGGCCGGCGGTGAGTCCGCTGAGGGGGTCCAGATTGACGCAGCTGTTGTTGGTGGCAACCTCGACGGAGCACTGCCGGTATTTCTCCAGTTTGGGGCACAGATCCACCAGGATGGACTCGGCGGCGCTCGGCGAGATGACGCTGTCGAAGTCGAGTCGTCGCCAGTCGTAGGGCGACAGACTCAGTGCGAAGTCCACCGTGCAGTGCAGAGTCTGCTGGCTGGAACAGGCTCCAGAAATTTCTGAAACACAACACATCAAGCGCAAATTAGTACACCTTAAAATGATTTCAATAGATAGGGTTTATGTCAGACAGGATCAAAAACTGCTGAACCCTGAGACCAAACATGTGGCGTGATTTTTGTGACTGCTCGCTGTACTCTTCTACGTGCTACTTGTACATTTTTGTCTGCTTTCATTTTGTCTTAGAACAATTTTTGGTCAAAGTTTTGATTTTCATATTGGTTATTTATTGAGGTTTTCTACTAAAGGTTGACCAATAATTGTTAAACAAAGAAAGAAAAGTATGTTGTATTTAAGTACACAGTACAAAGAAAAGTACAAAAAGTACAAAGAAAGTACAAAGAAAGAAAAGTATGAAAAGCATGAAAACCGTGGTTTTAGCAGTCAGTCGCTGTTTGTTTGAATAAAATTATGTTTTTCTTTGTATCAATGTTAAACATTTTTGGTCAGTTTTAGTTCAAATTTTAGAAGGAGTGGCATTTTAGCATTTAACACGCTTACACGGAACGGTTCACTAATAGACTTACCAAAGTGGCATAAGAAACTGGCAAACTATGCTCCCTAATATCAAACATAATAAACCAATAAAAACTGTTGTTGGATATTTTTAGTTTATCAAAACCTACTATAAGGCCCAGGTTATGCTAGTTCTGAAAACGGTGGGTCTACAGAATATATACAGATGTGCACGTGGATCTATGCGGTGGCCAAGCCAACCCCCTAGCTTTAAAATCCTGGGATATGCCTCCTCCTCAAATATGCAATGTCCGGACAAGCATCCCTCCTCCCTGTTGAAAAATGTGTGCTGAAGCTCAAAACTGCTACTGATGGCTGTAAAAAAATGAACATGAATCGAAATGCAAAAATGCTTTTTTACTTAAAAATCAAAAATTTCAAGTTACTTTTCTAGTTTCAAGTTTCGTATGTTTGGACAAACTCCCACCCTCTGCTAGTACGCTGTGTACATGTATGCCGGGGACAGGGACAAGTCGAGATTTTGTAACCTAAGATATGCATTTCGTTTCCACCGAGAAAGTATATTTCATTTTACCGCTAACGAGAAGTAGACAAGTGAATGGGTACAAAGAATGACAAGGCTTAATTTGTTGTTCATAGCCAACTCACGGATTTGCGGTAATGGCGTGATTGAGGGTAAATCGTCACCTGAACAAAACAACAGCAAAAAATGCGTTATCACAAAGTTATGGACATTTTCACCAGATTATTTTATTGGTTAATTATTCGCGGGTGTAAAATAGTCACTAGAAACGACAAATACAAGAGTTAGTACAAAAACATCAGGCAGGTTCGGGCCGAGTTGGGTGTTCGCCAGATGCTCTACATTGCTACTACCTATGTGGAAGACACACCTAATCGAATCGTGGACTAGATTATGCGGTATTAAACTAATTATACTATAACGTCATTAAACGTCAACGTTAACTAGTCAGAATATGTATGTTCTGGGCTCAACGTCAGGCCAAACCCATTGTCTTACTTCTGAAGTAATCAAAAATAGTCAGTGTATTGGTGTCATACCTTCATACTGACTGCAAACATCGGCAGTGCTGCTCAAAGTGGTCAGGTATCGGTCGAAGAGGACAGTGGGCGGTTTCTGGCATTCCTTTTCCAGTTCGCTTTTCATGCAACTGATGAAGTCCGTCAGAATGAAACCAAACTGGCACTGAGCGCGCACCTGCCCGGAAACGTATCTGAGCAGGAACTGGTTGTTGAAGATGCCGGACACCTGGGAGGTGCAGGGCCAGACCTTGCCGAAGTCGTTGGCCACCGTCTGCAGACACTCCTCGCTGTCCGCCCAGAGTTGCCGATTGTCCTCCTGGCAGGCCGTCGACTCCGCCTCCAGCACCATCAGGGTGGTCGGCTCGATGATGCGGCAACCCCCAGCCTGCACCTCCGCCACGCACTCCCGGTAGCTCTCCAGCCGGCCGCACAGGTCCACTCGCAGCACGGGGTTGCGGAACAGTTCCAGGGACAGCTGGCTGATGCGGACCGCGGGCTGCTGAATTAGCACGTCGGAAAAGTTGCCCACCAGCAGGAAAGTACAGGACAGGAGATTGGAGAAGGCACAGTATTCCGAATCGACTGAAAATAAAGTTAATAGTTTTAAATGATTAGGGATGTCGCGGATGTCACTTTTTTGACAACCGCGGATGCGGATACGGATGTCGACTCATGACATCCGCGCGGATGCGGATCTTTTTAGAATACTTTCTAGACAAGTTTTGAGATGAATTTTTCACCAACTATATATATAATTGTTATTTAAAAGTGCATACATGTATGAGGGGGTGGGGGGATGGGGGGAACCCCACCCCCGTCCCAAAATTGAGGGGCCGGTGGGGAGGGTCCCCAAAGTTTGGGCAGAATTTAGTAAGAATGGCACTTTTTTGGAAAAATTTTACAAAATTTTTGAACACAATTGGTTAACTTTGTGCCAGCCCAAAGGCAAAGGCTTGACCCTCTCGCCACTGGCTGCGGTGTAATGTTATTGGTGCATATTCTTCAAATTTCAAAGTTTCAAAATGCTAAATCAGAAATCTACTATTTAAATCCGCGAAGTTGACAACTGATAAGTGATAGTAATTGATTAGCATCCTAGCAGACAGGTTTCGCAATAATGCAGAACTGAGTTCTATTATGCGACAGTATATAACATTTAGTGAACTGTAGCTAACTTAACTTTACAAAAAAATGCGAATCGTAACCAACAATGAGGATAACAAGCCCAACCTGCGGCAAAACCTTCAGTAAGTATTAAGAATTATGTTCAAGTAAGCTGACCAGCAGGTCAGCTAAAACCTGTTGTGCAGCACATAATTATCTTATTGTAAAATGTGTATGCAAAAGTTCAATGCGTTTTATGCAATCTTACAATAAGTTGTTTACGCAAAAACTGGAAAAAGTTTTAATTATCTAACAACGAATTATGTAGGAATGGGTTGTTTTGATGAGTGAGAAGTGTATTCATTCTTTCATGACCAAAAATGACTACAGTTCGCAGGAAACATAAGATGCTGCCAACAAAATTATCTGGTTCAATGTTGGTACTATCAGCAATGTGACACACGCGCACTTTGTGACACACATGAACTAAACAAACGCACATTGACATTTTTCCAGCTTACAGTGTAACTTTTGCACTAGACAATGATGTGACGCTCGCGCAGTAGCTCTAATATGCAAAGCAAACTAACGCACAGACGTACATTGCACTAGAAGCCCAGTGTATTCCGCCAGAAATCAAAATTAGAGACCTGTTGTGCTGTGGCACAACAGGAAAAATCATGAAGATGAAGTTTCAATACACTGCTGTAAGAACTAATATTTGTGTATACACGCATAAAAACAGAAATTGCCGCCTAATTGTCATTGCCGCCTAATTCTTATGGCCTATTCCTTTACCGAATTAAAAGAATTGAAAGGACTGGACTTATTTTAGTCCGAGGTTTTGGAATGACAAATCGGACTAAATAGACTGACCGAGTTAAAATAAGTAGAGTGTCATACTCTTCCCTATTATGCACTCTTGCTACAAATGATAAGTAAATAATTAAGTGCTAAGTAGTAAGTACTAGTGGAACAGCTTTAAAGTAAAGGTGCCCAACGAAAATTAAAGTCAGTTTTAAATGGTACAGAAATAGCGAAGCAAAAAGACGAGATTTAGTCAATCACGTGAAGTTAACTGATTAATAATCAGTACAGTAGATGAATTGAAATAGTTTAACGATAATAAGAGTGTAATTATCTTAATTAGCCTGATTAATGGCTTGTTATAAACTGACTGGTTTCTTGTTTATCGACAGAACCGGACGGGGCATCGATTGAGCCTAAAATAACACAACAATTCATACAGTTACGACCACAAAAGTAATCTATGCTTAAACTGCAACTTGAAAATACTTTGCCAGAAAGTGCTAGGGACCAGAGCAAATTTATTTTTGTACTTATGTATTTAGTCATATGTCATATTTAGTCATATTTAGTACATATGTATTTTTTATTTTTATAGATTTTAGGAAACGTCCCTCATTGATAGTCCTGGTTTAATTTTAAGGTGAGGTTCTTTCATTCAATCGTACATACATCGATTCATTTAAATAAATTTGTTTTTACTCACAATGTTGTACCAAATAACAGTCAGTACCTATGTCTTAATAAAGGAAACTCGGACCTTTAAAATGCACCTATACCAAGACTTTAAAATCTGATCGAGCCACTGCTCTCAAGTGCTGTGTTATTTAAGGTCGTAGTTTCGTGTATGCAGCTTTTTTTGATGAACTGTTACTCGGTTATTTTAGAAACTATTTCTAAGCGATGCTTTGCATTTTACAGACCAATAATTGTATCGTAAGCACATGTATTTGTTTTGTTAACAATTTTGACAATTTGTACAAAATACGCTGTGAAATATCTCAAATTTTGCATATTTTCAAGTTTTTTGCGTTATGTTTCATTTTGGAAAAAATATGACTTGATGAAATTTAATTCCAATTTAGTCTAAAATCACTTGTAGGTGTCTTAATACATGCATAGTTTCACTTGGATAAGTTATCACGTTGCTTCAGAACGGTAAATTTAAGCATCAAAATATAATTTTTTTGAATTTCGTAAAACTTTATGGCTTGAGAAAACAAAAACTGTTACGCCTATCAATAATTGCAAAAAAGAATCTAGACATTTTAGTTTTCTTCATTTTGGTTAAATATTATGAATATATGTAGACTGCACACATAATCAGCAAATTGACAGTTTCTAGTAAATGACGAATCTTTTAGTATCTTGGTATAATTAACTCTTATGCGTTGCCATGGCAACCATGGCAATAAATTCCATCACCATAGTCTAAAGTGACCTGTCTTCAAATATGACCGCTAATACATTCAAACGACGATACGGAATCTACGTGAAACGAATATAGAACATCACGTCATGTCACGTATTTTCGAGCATTTTTTTGTCAACAATGGAGGTGATACACTTCATAGCTCATAACCCTATAACAGTTTGTAACATGACTTTTGGTACAACACTGTAACACACATTTATCTAGTTTTTTGCCGAATATTGAAGATATACGCAGCTTTGAGTTTGCATGACATCATTTTAAAGTGAAAGTCGGAGTTATATTCCAAGTGTCAATTTCCTGAAAACATTTGCAGTTAAATATGCGTTTTAAAGTTACAAAGTGATCTTAAGTAGACATGTAGGTACTTTTTTAAATTTAGTGAAAAACACTGTTTATTAGAAACAGTTGTTTCAAAATCACTATACTTTAAAAAATAGTCAAAAATGTCAAAAACACTACTTTTTTGTTATAACTATAGTGTAACTAAATATGAAGAGCTTATAATTTGCCCATATATTTGCCTAAAAGTGCCTCATACGTGTGTCAAATGTCAAAAGTTAGCTGTTGGTTCGAGCGAATCGCGACAAAAAACTGAAAATTCGAAACTACCACCTTAAGTGTGATGCAGTGAAGCAAAGTGATTATTCGCCAAGACTAACCAGCAATCTCAGGCTCTGGGACGCTGCTACATTCATCCCGGATCCGCAGGCCGGCCTCATTGTAGAGATCGAAGATCAGATTTGATGGTTGATCGCATTTGGTTTCGGCCTCGGACTGCAGACAGCGCAGTTGGTTGAGGTATCGGTTGGCCGCCAAGCACGCCCCATAAGCGTCCTGTTGGTTTTGGGCCTGGAATTACATGCCTAAGCCTGTTTCACTATTGTCCGTAACAAACTGTCCTTATGTTGCAATGAATTGGGGTCTGCTACCTGCCCTGAAATTTTGCAATTGCCACAACGGTCACACAACGTGTACAACATATTTTGTGTTCAGCTACTGTAGTAATGCCCGCTAATGCGTATATTTTGGACACAAGAGAAGCACTTGGAAAAAACTAAGCTAACATAACAGCAGACAATCAGCACCTCTGCGTCTGAGGCAGGCGTGAGGGGGCAGCTCTGCAGAGACTGGGAGTCTGTGGTGACCAGGCTGGCCAGACAGTTGGCCGAGGAGGACAGCTCGGCAGCTTGGTCGCCACAGATGACTTTGTGGGCCTGAGCCGAAACGGCTATGTTCAGGTCCATGATCTGGCACTGCTGTCGCTCGGTCATCAGTTCCAGACAGTAGATGTAGCTCTGGTATTGCCGACACAACGCTTCCAAGTCATCCGAGTCCGTCAGGCGATTCACCAGGTTCAGGGTAGAGTTGTCCTCGGGGGTCAGCAGGAATGAGGTTGTGATGCAGTTGACGTATTCTTCTGGCGGACATGGGCGTGTCTTGACGCTCACGATGTCTGCAACATTCAAACAGACACGCAATACAGACAACTCAGCGATGGCTCATGCTGTACAACTTTCATGCGTGTTCGAACTGAATGCAGGACTGGCTCGTCGTGTGCTCTGTGCTCATTAGTCAATAATCAATATCATCCGACACAATGTTTCTTAGGGCCTTTTCATAAAAAGATTAAAAATATTAAAATTAATCAGCGATATTAAAAATATTAAAAGTGTTTAATCACGTTTTCATAAAATCAAGATTAAAAATATTAAAAATATTAAGAATATAATTTTTAATATTTTTAATCCTGCCTAGCTGATACGCATTTAGCATGCACGCATATAACACTTATATGCATATAACGCATATAAGGTATACTCTGCTAGAAGCGTAGAACAGTCAGTTTTGTCAAAATTTCTGATATTTTTTCAACATAACTTTGCGGAAAATCAATGAATTGGATTGAAATTTTGAAAATAAGTATATCAATATCTGTATTACCACCAGTTTTAATATCATGAACTACATTACTGTTGTGTTGTAGTTATATGCTAACTAAACACTAAACAAGTTGCCTCTGAGAGGGGCAAAGTTTCAGCCCTTGGACGCTCAAATTCAAAATGATAAAATAACAAGTTTTCACCAAACTTGATTGTACGGGTGTAACCTTGGCTAAAGTTTACATGGGACATTCAACCTTTTTTCTCAAAAAGCGTGCTCATCAGTAACAATCCACAAAGTTGAAGTTAGTCCATTTAGTGACATACGTGATTCCTAAACTGCGGAACTGCGGGCAAAATGAGTCGACTTCAGTTAGTCCACTAATAGAATGAGCCTTTAGGTTCTACCAATACTATATGTTAAGAAGAATGTAAGACTTCTTATTCTGCCTATTCGGCGCAAAATAAGCTGCGTTCTGGACCTAATATATTATGTTGACACCGTTGACACCCCTCTTTCTGCAGTCGAAGTGAAGACTTACGAAATTTTATAAATGTTTTGAGTTAAAGTAGGTATGGTCATTTTTTCAGTGTAGAGCTAACCTACTAAAAATTTCGGTATCTTGATTTCGTGGGAGACCAATTCTCTCATCGCTGGGGGGAGGGCTACCTGTATAACTGAAAATTTTAGGTTCTCAGATTTGCTTCAAATTTACACACATTGCAGCCCCCGTGATGTAAAAACACTGGAACCAAACATATTGCCTGTTTTTGACTAGGGGCTCCTAAAAATGCAATTTTACATGTAAATCATAGGCGCAACGTTTTTTGTGGTCACAAAGCATCCATTCACTCGAAATTTTTGTGGAAAGTAACGAAGTTGATTTTTGCAAGATTCGGTAGCCTAATAGCACAATTCACAATACAACCTGTGTGATACATTTTCTAAATTCTTGCTCATGGCATATGCAGACCTATTACTCGCGGGCGGGCCCGGCCGCACACACCGGCCCGCCACCGGCCCGCCGCCCGGCCCGCGGGCCGGTGGAAATTACAGGTCCGCAATTTCGCGAGCCGGGCCGCGGGCCGGGCCGGCGTATTTACAAAATCTACCACGTAAATACACTATGCCAAAGTCTACCCGATTTTTGCACCACATTTTACAAAATCTACCACGTAAATACACTATCCTGCTTGCTGCCAAAATCTACCCGATTTTTGCACCTCCTATGACAAAATCTACCGCATGTAGGCACTATGCGCAGTACGTACGAAATGCCTAGTTTCAAATTTGATTCAAATTCAAATTTTTCGGCGGCTTGATTCCAATAAAATTAATTTTAACACAAAATCCGTTTTTAAATGTCTTACACGGTTATGCAAAATTTTTAAAGTTCCACTTGTGCCATTACATTCGACATACATGTATGTACATGAGATTTGACTAATAAAATTCGACAATTTGTTACAACTTTGAAAAAACCACATGAAGGACCGCATGAAGGTGGTACTGTTGTTTTGATACCGCAAAATAATTTAAATATGATATAAATATGATACCAAATAATTTAAATATGATACCATAATTTAAATATGATACTTTTGATACCAATTGTAATATTGATACCGGTATCAAAAGTATTAATACCCAAGTATCATATTTATATCAAAAGTATCGAATGGTATCAAAACAACAGTAGAAGATGTATATAGAAGAATATAGTAGGCAATATAAAACATGAATGAAGTAATGATGATAGCGATGATATGTGAAAGAAGCAAAATTGAAGAACCTTGATTTTTTATTTTGATAGCTCCCATGCTTTTTCGACCTTAAGCTATTCTAACTTCTAATCTAATACCTCTAAGCTTATCAGGGTTGGCGCGATAGCGCCAAACCCTAGAATAGGACCCACACACCATATTGCGAAATATTAAAATGAAATTTTTTAATAACTAAAAATTTAAGCAAGCAAATCTGTTTTAATGTGGTGTGTGTACTTGCCTGGGGGACGGCTACATGCTGGCAAAATTTCAGCCAAATCGGACAAGTATTTCTTGAGATATGTATGAAAAATCGACCCCCGCAAACTCTGATTTTTCCGTCTTTTTTTTTCCCGGTCGCAAATCTCAAGAAATACACATTGGCGGGGCACTTTTTTGTGCTATTTATATTCAATCTGGTTGGGAATAGAGGCATTAGCAAAATGGTGTTCTAGGCTTTTGTTGTTTTGGCTCTGCTGGGAGGGGGGAAACCCCTGTTTTGGGCCTCGAAAAATGGCAAAGTCAAGAATTCAATGGCGCCGATTTTTGAGAAGTCACGCAAACAGCCCAAGTCTGATCTTTTGAATGCATGGTAGTGTAGTGGGGTTGTAGTGCATCTGCTATTTTGGAATCGATCGTGCCACTATAGCACTAGGTAGGGGGCTCGGAAGGTAATTTACGTGTATTAGGGGGGTAGTCTACCTACGGGCAGTGCAGCCAAAACGGTAGAGGTATGTCATTTCGTATGCGAATATAAACCCCTATACTGTGCATTGCAACGTGCTATTAATTTTGTTGCCAGATTTACCTAGTAGCCAGAACTGGTGCACCCCCCTCCGCCACCCTGACAACATGGTTTTTCGTGACTTTGTCAATGTATAACGCTTTAATGGTTAATCATTCGTGCTGTATTGTTATGATGACGCAATAAATACGTACAGAGGTGTCAGTTGATGTTTTTTGGTCAGCGTCGCGTATGGTGCTTCACTTTGGCGCCCCAGGCAAATTGGCAGAAGTCTCAGGTCTCATCAAAAAGTGACCACCTAGGGTAGTTTTGGGGTGGAAAATTGTTTTCAATTTTCTTCATGAAATGTCGCTTCTAGGGGTAATTTGGGCCCCTGAACACGAATCCGAGGTCCATTTCGTCTAGGATCCCTCTGAACACCCCTATGGCCCCCTCAGGGTGCCCCCCCCCCCTAAGGGGTCCTAAGTCCTAACCCTAAGGGGTCAAATTTTCGAAATTTAGAGTTTGATGTCACTAGGGGTAATTTGGGCCCCTGAACACGAATTCGAAGTCCGTCTTCGTCTACTTGGGTATTAATACTTTTGATACCGGTATCAATATTACAATTGGTATCAAAAGTATCATATTTAAATTATGGTATCATATTTAAATTATTTGGTATCATATTTATATCATATTTAAATTATTTTGCGGTATCAAAACAACAGTACCACCTTCATGCGGTCCTTCATGTGGTTTTTCTAAAGTTGTAACAAATTGTCGAATTTTATTAGTCAAATCTCATGTACATACATGTATGTCGAATGTAATGGCACAAGTGGAACTTTAAAAATCTTGCATAACCGTGTAAGACATTTAAAAACGGATTTTGTGTTAAAATTAATTTTATTGGAATCAAGCCGCCGAAAAATTTGAATTTGAATCAAATTTGAAACTAGGCATTTCGTACGTACTGCGCATAGTGCCTACATACGGTAGATTTTGTCATAGGAGGTGCAAAAATCAGGTAGATTTTGGCAACAAGCAGGATAGTGTATTTACGTGGTAGATTTTGTGACAGGTGGTGCAAAAATCGGGTAGACTTTGGCATAGTGTATTTACGTGGTTTGTAAATACGCGGCCGGGCCACGTCATAGTAATTGCGGGCCGTGCCCAGGCCGGGCCGGCCCGGCCCTTGCCACTGGCCCGCGAAGAACTCTAGTTGAGGCACACTTTTAATAACTTTTAAAACATAATCAAAGTTAACAAACAGTTTGATAATCGAGATTCGAGGCTGTTTTTTTCTTGAATGTGAATCGGATTTTAAAAGACCACATTTCACGGCTTTTTGGCTTCATTGCAGACTGAACGCTATGGACATTTTGCTAAAACTTGGTTGAAACACACTTGTCTTATCATATCCTTATAATACAGAAAGCTCAAAATATATCTTTCTGGTGAACCAGACTTACGGAAGGCAGAGCTTCAGCGAATCATGATACTACTCCTACCATTTACCATTTACGCTGCTTAGGCCCAAATTTAAAAAAATCGTTCATTTTTTCGCTAAAACACGGTAATTTTTTCAGATTTGGTACAAGGGCAGTCAACATGTCGTTGCAAGACCTCCACAGCGTAGGCCCCTGTGTTAACGTATGATTGGTTTAGCCTTGGTTTACCATTTTAGTAATGTTTTATAATCTTAAAAATTGTATAAAGTTGCAAACACATGCCTATACATTGCTAATGTAAGTTTATGTAGCCGCATACTATTATCGATCAAATTATAGAGCCAATGAAAGCCAAATATTGATCAAATTGAACTTGAACATTTTTAATATTTTTAATCTTCGACTTCGCACGCGTATTAAAAATTTACATGTTTCGCACGTAATTTTTAATCAGCGAAGATTAAAAATATTAAAATCACGAAAACGTGCTTGGAAAGCAGTGACTGAAAATATTAAAAATTTTAATGTCGTTTTCATAAAATCAGGATTAAAACATGTCCAGCTGACTGCCAGCCAGCGCGTATGTTAAAGCACATGTTTAATCTATTTTATGAAAACGATTTTGGATTAAAAATTCACGCTGCAATCAAACTATGCATTTTTAATATTTTTAATCTTCATAGCTGCAACTGAATTTTAATGTCGTTTTCATAAAAAGATTTATTTTAATCTTTGATTTTTAATCTTTTTATGAAAAGGCCCTTAGTTTGACAACTTGTGTCCTGGTTTCCAATTCGTATAGGCTTTTCGTATGGGTATCTTATAAGTCTTAAGCATCAATTCTAAGGCCTATTTCGGTCGAGTTACATGTATGTGAGGTAACTTACAACCGTTTTGTAATTTTGCTGGCTGAACAGACATAAAGCTGTATGACTGAATGGGCCTCTAAAAAGGCGGATATAAAGTGTGCTTTACCGGTCAACTCGACGCTCCCCGCGTACAGCGAGCAAGTGCCCGCGATCTCCCCCGAGGCCAGACTGTACGGCTCCAGCAGGATGTCGGCGCCCGGGCAGTCGCGGCGCACATCTGTTTCCAGACAGGCCAGATAGCTGATGAACAGTTGGGCGTAGTAGCAGTTGGCCTTCATGTCGCCCGCCAACAGTTTGCCACTCAGAATTTCGGCGGCCTGCGGGTTGGTGGGGAAGTTGATGCGACATCTGAGCGAGTCCGGGTCCTTTCCGGTGCCGAACAGATTTTCCATGCAGTCACGTGACTGGCGAATCCGCTCGCGGCCCTGCTCGCTGCAGACGGCGTCTTTGAAGTAGCGCGGCATCATGGTGCTCAGGTCGACCATCAGACAGCCGGTCTCCTCGCGCAGCACCTGCATGCAGGCCTCGTAGACGTCGAAGGACTGGCACACGGCCTCCACCTGGGAGTCGTTGCCGTTGGCAATTTGGCGGATGAACTTGGTAAAGTCCGGGCCTCGGTCGTCCACACCGCCGACCAGAACCGGAAAGGATTTCTGGTAGCATCTCAGCAGGTCCAGGGGAAGGCAGGCGAACGGTTGACCTGAAATAACCACCACACATTACAGTGCACACAGTTGTGGAATCATCAGAGACTGATCAAATAATCATACATTACAGTGCACACAGTTGTGGAATCATCAGAGACTGATCAAATAATCACAGAATACATAGACCAAGAATTCACAGTGCTTCGGTGAATAAAAAGTGGTATTTAACCATTGTGCCTACAGAAATGGCAAATAAAATTTTTCTTTCCATAATTAAGGCAATAATTCAATAATTGCAGTTTTCCTTTGTACAGACACATCTAAAAGCTATTAGGTAGGTACTATAATTTGATAAAACCGCACCAAAAAGCGCCCAGTGCACACAAAAGCTACATATCTTCTTGCGCAGAAAACTTTGCACAGTAATGGCGAATGCCGCTAGTTTCAAGCAATAGGCGAAATTTAATAGCAAAAGCGATGCTATTTATTACTGTGTTAAGCAATCTAAAGTTGTAGGTGGTATCCAAACCGAGTTAAATCCCTCGTTTTATTCCTAACTTGGTTTTGTTTGAATTTTAAAACAGCCTTCTTTCATCAGATTTGTTAAAATTAACAGTTCAACAACAGTTCAAACGGTCTATTGTGATGTAGCTGCATAAAACGAACCAGTTATTCCTGGATCCACCAGACCACAGTAGGACTTAGAGGATTCTGCGGCCTGTTGGTAAATGCGATGAATGCGTGAGAGAGAATCCTGGCCGCAAATACTGGTCGTCTCTTCGACCAAACAGCCGATGTAGTCATCGAAGCTGTGGTAGAACATGCACTGGGCCTCCAGATTACCGTAGAGCATTTGGCGCAGGGTGGCTGTATCGGTGCTGCCCGAAAAGCGGTTGATGCAGCGATCGAGTTGCTGTCGGTTGGCCACAATGCCATCGATGCACGCCTGGTTGGCCTCCAGCTCCGCCCTGCCTGGCTCGGAGCACAGGAACTCTCCGCCGGACAGGGACAGCAGGATGACCGGTTCCAACACCTCACAGCCGGGCCCTCGCAGGCGGTCCACGCACTGGCGGTACTCCAGGAAATAGTCGCAGGCCTGTTGCAGACTCTCCTGGTCCTCGACTAAGGCTAGGGTCAGATCGATGCCTGTTTTCACGTCCGGGTTCAGCTGCGATGTCTTGGACACCAGAGTGAACAGACACTCGGCCAGAACTGCCGGATCACAACGTGTGGCTAAAAACACACCATATTAAACTTTCTTCATACTTACTTAACTACAGTACAGCTCAAAATTAACATCATATGATTCCGGAGTCAGCGTCACTGACTTCAGTTTGCAGTCAGTGACTGCAGTCAACCTATTGACGTCACAGGTCCAATATTACTTCCGGTAGTTTTGATTTTCGTTAACTGACCCCGGAGTCAGAGTCAGTGACTGCGGAATCAGCATCACCTTAGTCATCACTAACACAAAATATGCTACACGCATACCTACACATGTATGTATATACGTATGCATATGTAAGCCATTTCAAAAGTAGTGATGACTAATGTGATGCTGATTTTGAAGTCACTGACTCTGACTCCGGAGTCAGTTTAAAGAATATCAAAACTACCGGAAATAAATTGGACCTGTGACGTCAATAGTTTGCTGCGTCCTCGCAAATGAGTCGTGCGTCTTTGGGTCTATGTGTTTTTTGAGCTGTACTGTATGTACCTGCAGTGGCTGAATATGCATGGTAAAGCTAAGTGAGCCGACCTGAAATAACCTCTGGCCGGGCTGACTGATAAGCTGACATGTATATTCATCCATTGCCGACAATTCAGGGCCAGCTAGCAAAACTAAGCATGATAAAATTCCTAAGTGCAGGTTACCAATAAAATGCAGCAGTTTCATGCAATTTTTTTAGTAATTTTCTGCTGTTAACAGTCAGTACTTACACTAAGTTTGTCCCTGCCGCGTAAAATTGTCAAAAAAATAAAAATGCCAACACCTCACTTTATTAATTAATCTCAAATACTCTCCCCCCCCCAAACCGCACAACCCTACAAAAATATATAAGCAACACCATGTCATTCAATGGCAATCATTGACGGCGATCACTCGATTTTTGAGTATTACTTCATTCATTAGTTAATAATTCATTTCATTAGAAAAAAATTCACAAAACTATTTCATTGTTTTTTATCAGACATTCCCTCTCTACGAAATTAACAGAAATATTATAATACAATTAAAAAAACAACAAAAAGGGGGCATCATAAACTTAAAACTTCAGAATCCTACCTCATTTGTTCCTAAACATGAAAATTGCATTTACAGCAATATTATACAGAACTTAACATAACATAACATAATAAAATTAAAATTAATAAAATTCTACTACGGTTTTTATTCAACTGTAGGCAACTTTTAAAAATAAGCCCCCGACAAAGAAAAACTTCAACACGTAAACCATGCAAACTTCTTCGTGGCCAGCTTATGCTAAAAAGCAGTATAAAGACCTGCCGCCGCTGAGGCGGCGGTAGGAAAAACCCGCTAATAACTTTTCACAAGTTGGTAGGTCGAAAGGAGTTTTCTCCAGTTTGTTGTCTTGGTGTTGTGAGCGGTCTGGTTTTAAATCTGGTTCAAAATTTTCACAAGTTCAAACAATAATTAAACTTGACATGACCAGTTGTTGTGGTTTATGAAAGCACAAGTGGTGTGAATGAGAATCAGGGTCTACAGTTTGAGCGACTGCGATGAACGTGGGCGTGGGGGGAAGGCTAAACTCGAGCTGGTCTATGGCAAGGGGGTCCCACTGGTACGATGTTGTTGTAGGGAGAGAATGTGCTAATTGCTGCTATATTGTATGACAAGGGGGGTCCATCGTTTCTCCTTAGTTGCAATTAAGAGTGCTATTGTCTTAATTTTTTAGCTAGTAGGTATGACACTCTTCACATTGGCCTGCTTGGCGGCGCGGTAAACGCGTTGCACAGTAATGGCCAAAAAGGAACATAAATGAGTATAGCAGGCGGGAAAAAAACCCACCCCATTTTTTGGGGGAAAAAACCCACCCCAGTTCTGGAATTTGGGTACGTGGTACAGATCTGAAAATTTGCCAGCGTATAGTACAGTCCCTGTAGGCAAACGTATATAAGCGGTATCCAAAAGGGGTCTCGCTGGTATTTTTGGTGAATCAAAAATTGGACCCCCCCATTTTTGACCCGACGTGGCTCCAAGAGAGGTGAATTTTGGAGACTCATGTCTCAGCACTAAGAGATGCGAGCTCAAATGTAAAAACACTTTTGCAGAGGACTACCCTTCCTCTATTCATGACCGCAGTGGCAGATCCCTCCTCCTTTTGTACGAGGGGGGCATGACCGAAATTAGACGGGGTAAAAAAACCCATGTGGGGGAAAAAACCCACTTTTTGAAAATGGTCTGGTGATGTCGAAAAACCTAGTAGCAACTCCAAAAGACTCATGGTAGTGCAAAAAGACGTTTATTATTAGCACAAATGCGCAAAC
>JASANF010006365.1:0-18325 GCA_030248245.1 Trissonchulus sp. WLG1_4
AACCATACATGGGCAAGGTGGTTAAAATGAACCCGGGAAAACTGACAATTTCTTGCGCGGTCCCTTCACCCCAGGCGAAAGGGTCCATTGCAAAATGTAGTTAGTAGTCATTTAATCTAAATAAATGCACTGTCCGTGGCCCACCCAGAAAAAAGTTTCAGGGGGAACGACTTGGTGAGTTTTTGTGATCGGTTAAAATGCACTTTTTAGTAATTTTAACATTTAAATTCAATAAATTCACATTCGCAACCCAAGATCATTGAGTCACAGGCTGCGGCTGCCCCCAGAAAAAATGGAGATTTTTCAATTTTTAGGCCGAATTTGGTTAACTGGAGACGTATAAAATTTTTTCCGAAAAGTAAAAACAAAAGATGGGATATGGGAACGTCACATCTGACAGTATATAGCAGGCGGGGCAAAAAACCCGCATTTTCATATTTCGTCATGTAGCTCATAGACTATACGTTTTCACGGGAAACCAAGGCCTTTTCGTAGACCTAACCTTGCTCTGAACGCTGGGACCGGTTTCATTTCGCTATCTCTTACCGTTTTTTGGCGGGAAGCCAAAAACTTGCCGGGGAAAACTTGCCATTTGGGGGAAAAAACCCATGTGGGGGGAAAAAACCCACCCCATAAATCACCCGAAGAGTGTGTTAGCGGTAGTTTTTCAACGCTATGGCACGTATTAGGAGTAGTAGAAGCCACTGATACCAAAACAATACGCAGATTTGCTATGGGGCCTCAGGGACACAAGTTTGAAAACTGACTTCCAGCCCATTGTAAAATTTTGAATTTTCAAATTTGAAAACAAAACACCGTAATTTCGCCTGAAAACGTTGAAAACAACTAAAGAGTTGTGATAACGCTTCAAATGCATGCAAAATTTGCACTTTATGGCTACTTTTTACGCCATCGATCCTCAGTGGGAGGTACCGTAAGATGGTGTGACAGGTCGCGACGGCCATATTTTAATTTTTTTCGGTTATTTGGCATTTAACCAAGAGAAATTAACAGGTTATAATATTATTAAAAACATACAAAAAATGGCATACATGGCAATAGTACCAGAGAATAGTACTTTCCGCTGCAAAGGGACCTCAAAATGACTAAGTCCAACTATTAGGCCCGTATTCCAGAATTCGATCAAGAAAATGTCAGTTTGCGCATTTGTGTTGATAATAAACGTCTTTTTGTACTACCATGAGTCTTTTGGGGTAGCTACTAGGTTTTTCGACATCACCAGACCATTTTCAAAAAGTGAGTTTTTCCCCCACATGGGTTTTCTTTACCCCGTCTAATTTCGGTCACGCCCCCCTCGTACGAAAGAAGGAGGGACCTGCCACTGCGGTCATGAATAGAGGAAGGGTAGTCCTCTGTAAAAGTGTTTTTACATTTGAGCTCGCATCTCTTAGTGCTGAGAAATGAGACTCCAAAATTCACCTCCCTTGGAGCCATGTCGGGTCAAAAAGGGGGTCCAATTTTTGACTCATAAAAAATACCAGCGAGACCCCTTTTGGATACCGCTTATATACGTTTACCTACAGGGACTGTACTATACGCTGGCAAATTTTCAGACCTGTACCACGTACCCAAGTTCCGGAACTGGGGTGGGTTTTTTTTCCCAAAAAATGGGGTGGGTTTTTTTCCCGCCTGCTATATTCCACAAGTAAATTCATCATAATGTACTCTTATAGAAATGTATAAGCTTTGATGTTGATGAAAACTAATAACAACGAATAGTAAGCCAGAGTTGCAGAGGTCTGGGGGCAGCAACCCCCCGAAAAAGATTGGAGATTTTTTAATTTTTAGGCCGAATTTGGTCAACTGGAAACGTATCAGAAATTTTTTCGGACCAGAAAATTATAACAATAAATGGCAACGTCACATCAGACATTCTATTACACATGCGCACCGACCAATGTCTAGACATACCGCCTATTTGTTCCCACCAAGTTCTGTCAATTCTCAAAAAGCTACCGTCAAAGGCCTCAATGGGTCCTGATCAAATTCCTCCTATTTTACCAAAAAAAGTAGCTGCAACCATTTTTGAGCCTTTGACAAAAATTTTCAATTTCTCTATTAACACCGGAAAAATTCCGAAGAAATGGTTAGAAGCAAAAATTATCCCTCTCTACAAGAGGAAAGGTGATAGCTCGGAACCTCGAAACTATCGCCCAATAAGCCTCACTGTGGCAGCCAGCAAGGTCCTAGAACGTATTATCAAAGAAGAAATTATGAAATACCTACGAAGTTTCGACTTAATTAACGCTGCACAGCATGGCTTTATGTCTCGAAGATCAACAGTATATATCAAATACTGTGTCGACCCTGGACAAATGGGCTGAAGCCTACTCACAGGGCAAGTGTACACACGCGGTTTATATTGATTTTGCAAAGGCTTTTGACACGGTATCGCATTCAAAACTAATATACAAATTGTCAAGGTATGGTATACATGGTAAATTGCTTACATGGCTACGTAATTTTTTGACAGATAGAGTTCAGTACGTAATGGTGGATTCTCAAAAGTCACGTATTGAGAAAGTTATCAGTGGAATACCTCAAGGCACTGTTTTAGGTCCTGTTTTATTTCTAATTTACATTAACGACATAGCTGACTGTGTAGAGGCAAGCGAGATTTCATTGTATGCCGATGGTGTGAAAATCTCGGCATCGGTAGACAAGTCAGATAGCTTCTCACCTACACTCCAGAAAGATCTGTGTATATAGTGTCTGGCACTGGTCTAACACATGGCAATTGTCGATGGCAATTGAAAAGTGTTCGGTATTTGTGTTTGGCAAGTCGGTAGACACACCACAGTATCTTCTTGGCAACGTAGTTTTAGGTATATCACATCACGTAAACGATTTAGGCATTCTAATTGATGAAAACATGAAATTTTCAAATCATTGTCAGATGGTTACCAAAAAGGCCATGCGTATGTCCGCAAACATTTTTCGATGCTTCAAAACTCGTGATACAGATTTTTTAGTGAAAATGTTCTTAACATACGTTAGACCCATTGTGGAATATGCCACTCCAGCTTGGTCACCCTACTTGCTGAAAGACATAGATATTATAGAGAAGGTACAGCGTACGTATACCAAGCGTATACCCTCGGTTAGACATCTCGATTACCCAAGTAGACTTGCAGCTCTACATCTAAAGAGTTTAGAACACAGACGCCTAGTTGCGGATCTGATATTTGGGTTCAAGGTAATAAAAAAGGAAGTTGACTTGGAGTTTGATGACTTGTTTCAGTTTGCTTTAGACACTGGACTACGTTCGCGAGGCTTAAAATTATATGTACCTCGTGCAAATTCAGATCTCCTTGCAAGTTTTTTTCGATATAGGTTTCCAAAATTTTGGAACTCGTTATCCGAAAATTCAGTTCGCACACAGACAGTTTCGAATTTCATAAAATCTCTTGAAAACTGCGATTTCAAAGAATTCATGAAGGGGCGGGGGGTTAGGTGACCACTACCGGTCCTCTCCTGCCTTGTTTGTTTATTCTATCTGCCTGTTTGTTGTTTATTATTTGGCTGTTGATTTTGTTTCTTTATATATTGTTATTACTAACACGTAGGAACGTCGGCTTTGGTTAACAGAATTGTAAACCGACGGCTTTAGCAATAAACTTCTTCTTCTTCTTCTTCTTCTTCTTCATGAACACAGCATGATGTACTTGTGCATACCTATCATAAGCTGTGATGCAAGATGATAACCAGGAATAGTATATAAGGGATAGAGTTGCAGGGGTCTGGGGGCGCAGTTCCCAGAAAAAAAATTGAGAATTTTTTGCTTTTTAAGCCAAATTTGGTCAATTGGAGACGTATCGGAAATTTTTTTCGGCCGGGTAATAAAAACCAAAGGGGGGACCGCGCAGTCAATCTAGAGTTAGACTGAGCAGTCATTAGGAATACGCAGGCAATTAAGAGTTGGACTGCGCGGACTATTTGTAGTTTTGGACTGTGCGGACTATTTGTAGTTTTGGACTGCGCGGACTATTTGTAGTTTTGGACTGCGCGGACTATTTGTAGTTTTGGACTGCGCGGACTATTTGTAGTTTTGGACTGCGCGGTCCAACACTTATTGGCTGCGCAATACTACTGACTGCGCAGTGCGCAGTCTAACTCTAGTTTGACTGCGCCTGCGCACTGCGCAGACTATTTGGACTGCGCAGTCCAACTATTAATTGGTCATGCAATCTTACTGAGTGCGCAGTTTAACTCTAGTTTGACTGCGCAATCAATCTACAGTTAGACTGCACAGTTAACTCTCACGTCCGTTATGCGCGCGGTCCTTATTGTTACTCAGAGCATCCCTCGCTCCGCTCGGGGTGCGCGGTCCAACTCCGACCGCTGCGCGGTCGCGCGGTCCACCCGGGACAATCCCGGGTGAATCCCGGGTCTTGCCCATGTATGAACACAACAATGTTTTTAACCAGTTTTGGTATTACGTCTAGTTTTGCTGGAACTTTCCATTGCTTCGCAATTATGTTTTGATAATAGAATTGGTTATTATATGCGGTTAAATAGTATTCAAGTCAGTGCTTTATAAGAATGATAACGTTAACAGCTAAGCGTTGCTGCACTGCAAGGCAAACTGTGTGACATTACAACCAAAAAATAATCTGATCGTGTGATCTGTTTTGCCACAAATGTAAATAATAAACATGGTATAGTCAATCACAATTTGGTGCATTTTTATAGTAATTAGCATGAAATCAAGTATTGTATATATAGTGGTACAATGCGACAAACTAGGAACGATTCACATACTCGCCATGAATAGGTGACACAGTTTTGGTTCCACAACATGACTTATCCCCATTTTTGATTTGGCTGAATTTTTGCACATAAATAACTGCCATATATGTTTAGTTATTGATGCTAAATAAAACTTTGATTGCCAAGTATTGTCGAAATTACAAGGCGAAAACGCGAAAAACGTAGCTTCAGAACGATGAAACTAATTCAAATCCTGCTGTATATTGGATCCAAAGATTTTGTAATCAGAATCTAATAAACATGATATAATTGTACATTATGTGGACTATTTTTACAATGAATATCATATCACTGGGTGTGGTATATGTAACAGTGCATTACATGATACTAGGCAAGGCTGCAAAGATCGCTAATCTAGGTAGCACATTGTAAGCTAAAAAATCGTTCAATACCCCTACTTCGATTTGGCTGATTTTTTGCACACAAATAACAGATAAATATATCTAAATTTGTATAATAAATAAAACTTTGACTGCTAAGTATTTTGCGAGTTATTAATCAAAAACTCAAAAAATGCTCATTATATAGTAAACGTAAAAATTTGCACAGTCAAAGTTTATTTTCTCAAGAAGTAAACCAGGTAGAGTAAATTTGAAAATTTCCTAATATTTTAAAATGTATAGTAAATGTTTGACTAAAATATGACATTTGGTTCTTGTAGCATTGACCAGATATAAACGGAAAAGCAAGTTTAATCAAAACTTGGAAAAAATGACTAAACACGCACATTTTGGAAGATCATATCTGACCTTAGGATTGTAGAAGAAAGCTAAAATTTTGCACATTTCATACACTCATATAGGGCTACCATATATGTAAATTTGAAGCAAATCGGAGATGGTCGAAAAAATTACGTCCCTACCCCTTCACACAATGGTCGATCCTTACAGACAGTCAGTCTTAAAAACTAAACATCCAAAGATGCCACCTTTTGCATGGCTTCGTCACCCAAGATCATTTCTCTTGGAATCCATCCTTCCACATTCATCAAATCCAGCCAGGCGCCCAAAATTTCCAGTGACAAATTCGGATCCCACAGTCGAATCAGCAGCTGGTGAAAACCTTCGTCCCACAGAAAGCCTCGTGGAAAAAATGGTCTACTGGGAACGCCCGTGAACAGGGTCAGGGGTCCGTAGGGTACCGGACCTCGGTTATACCGCGACTGCACCAAGGAGTGACCGTAGAAATAACTAATACTGCCCAACATATTACTTAGTGCATATTTTCCAAGTTCTATATAGCTGCCCGCATACTGCTTCTCTTTCAGGCCAAACAGTTTCTCAAACTTTTCATCAAACGACTGTCGTCGCTGAGCCAGCTCTGCATCGTAGACAGGCCCAGCCAGACGATTTGGCCGACTGCTGAAGGTGCCCGACTCAAACACCACCTCAATTCGGGTCCTAGCTATGAAGGTAAACTGGACAGCAATAAAGTTGGCCGTCTGAGCGGCCTCTGGTGGATTGCTGCGCAGGGCCAAATAGTGTGCCATGTGACTAGATTTAATGGGAATCACATCCGTGTGGTTAATGATGGTCTGTGGCAGTAGGGACAAGGATTGGGCCACAGTGGCCACGTGAGACTGCGCCACCATGTTGGGTGGTTGATTGAAGGACAGACGAAAGTGGCCAAGCTCCGGCGTCTGGCCTTCGATGGCTTCAATGGGAATGGGCACGTGGTTGTGAATGTCGGTGGTGGTCATTTTGGCCAGCTTGGCTGACAATTTTCCAGGGGCAAAGGGCGGCAGTACAAAGTAACAGATGGCGGATAGTAAAAGCTTTTCCTGAACTTCTTCCTGAAAAAAAGAAAACAATTCGAACTTTCGCTATTCCTATTACTTGGTTAGACTATTAAAGTACACATATACACGAACAAAAATCGAAATGTAAACTATATAATATAATTTAGAAAGATTACTGTGACTTAAATATACAGGTAATTGTATATTCTACACGTATATACCTAACAAAAATTTTAATTAGCAGAATTACTGACCTCATAATAACGAACACTAAACACTAATATAAAGTTTACATTTGGTGCGAATTCAATGACAGCCGTCCAGTCGCCCCCATTGAAGCCGCCGGGGCGTTTAACAAAACTGGTCGAGAGGGAGAACTTCTTATCCCTAATCTCTTGTACGCCGAAGGTTCTAGCATCGTGCTCTTTCCAGCCGTACACCAATCGATCGTGCTGGTCACTCCAGTGCCTAAAAGTCATAAAAATTGACTTATATATATACATGGGGGTCTGCCAAACCCCCCCCCCAGATTTGAAATTTGAGGACAAGACCTGACCCATCGGGACAAGTGGTATTCTGTGGTATTACTGAAAAAAAGGTTCCCGAAAACTTAAAAGTTCCAGCCAACTTAGTTGGCATGGAAGCTTAGCCCCATGAAAAATACGCGACTAGCCCCTTCCCAGAGTGAACCCTGCGTATATATTATATACATGTCTGAACGTATTTATAGCTATATAGTATACATATATACATTAGCATAAACACGTGTACATACATGTTGAAGCACTGATCTAGCAATACAACACAAACGTTAATGTGTGTGCATGAGAAGACTATAAAAATACAACATCTGCTAATGTTTAAACTTAAGAATCGAATCGACACTCTGCTCTGAAAAATTAAGATTACACCCAAGATTTATATATATATATATATATATATATATATATATATATATATATATATATATACTGTGAAAACGTATATACTGTTACCGGCACCGCGGCACTATATTGTTACCTGATTTCCGGCATGTAAATTTCAAATTTCGGCTGCTCGAACCACATCAGGCCAAACTGAGGGGACACAGGGCTTCTGGTGCGAAGGCCGAAGTACAAATTGGCACTGTAGCTTCCCCAAAACATGTCAGGACTTTCTGTGGCATTCCATGCGAAGGGCTGCGTAATTTTTGGCAAATTGGACGGAGTAGAGACTAATGATGGTAGATAAATAAAATTTTGATAGAAATGCTGGAAACCATAAGCCAGTATAGGGATTGCAGCCATGGTTACGATTGCCAGTTTGACCCCAAAGCCAACTGACTGATCCTTCTTTTTCTTCGGTCGATGCGGCTTAACGCCCTTAGACGCAGGTTTCCCAGGTTTATCATCGGGCTCAGGCGAACTGCTACTCTGACGATCACCCTTGGACATCCTAAAAATGAACATATAATATTGAAAACTAGTGTTTGGCCGATACCCAAAAATACCGATAACCGATACCGATACCGATAAAAAAATACCGATACCGATACCGATACCGATATTTTTTATGAAATGTATATACGTATTAGGGATGGAAGTCTCGGTTTTTTTTCCGAGACCGAGACCGAGACCACGAAACCGAGACTACCGAGACCGAGACCAAAATCCGAGACCGCCAAAACCGAGACTTTGGGTCAATTTTTGCCATTTTTTCACCTATTGGTTTGATGACTTTTTACAAGTTTTTAGGTAAACTTACAAGACCAAGGTCAGACACCTTATGTATATATAAATTAACAGCTACATCACGGCAATGTTGGTTACGTTCCTGGTTCTTTCCTCAGTTTGTGTGTTTGTGGGGCCGTGTCTACTTAAATACTGTGAAATTTTGACCTTTGTCCCAAAGCAGACGCAATTTGTCCTTGTTCGCGCCAGAAAATAGCAATTTCAGACACTGTTTGGCTGAATTTAGTTAAAAATCGCTCAGCTTTTATTGGAATTACCAATGTTCTGCTAAAATATACACCCAAGATAAAAAGGGTTTTTAGCTCAAAAATTAGACCTGCGCGCCGTGACGCTCTTTCTGGGACTCAATTTTAGTTGGGAGTAGAGTCTTCCCTTCTCATCTATCGAAAACCGAACTACATAGTTCTGACTAGTGCGTCTAGTTGAACTTTCACAGATTTATTTTTGATTTTTTGCTAAACTCATACTAATTGGAAATTACAGTTAAGTATGTGAAGCCACCGATTGGCATAACAAAGTTGACCAGCCAAACACTAAAGAGTAAAGAATAAAATATAATAATAATCACAGTTCACACAGACTTGAAAGAAAATATTGAAACCTAATCATAAACATACATTTTTGTGGTGTGCACTGTGTTTACTGATAAACTAAACAACCACGGTAAAGCTGTTTTCGGAAAAAAATCGACAGAATCTCACTGTTTGATGTGAAATTTTGGTGAAATAAAAACTTCCGAAAAAAATTTTCTGCCAAAAATATAAACCAAAGGGGGGACCACAGGAAAATTTTTCACAGATTTGAAAAACCGAGACCGGGTACAAACCGAGACTTTTCGACTACCGAGACCGAGACCGAGACTGGGCTAGTCTCGGGTTTTGACCGAGACCGAGACTTCCATCCCTAATACGTATATATATTACCATGGACTGGGCTATGTATACAGACACACAGTATTTCTGTGGACTGTACAGACATTGAGTTGTTGTGTGGGGATCCTAATGTATGTATGGATACCGGATAATAGCATAAACCTGTGGCTGCTGGTCTGTGGGGGGAAGATCCCCACAAAAAAAATTTGTCCAAAGGAGGGGGGAGGGGTCAGCCGTAGGAAAAAAGCGTAAAGATAACGTCTCCGGCGTGGGCCAAAGTTTTTACCATGCGTCTTTTTTATTTTATATATTGAGTGTATGTAGTTGTAAAAATGGCAGCATGGCTGAGTGGTTCCAATCTGAAGGTTGTAGGATCGATTCCTAGCTAATCGGTTATATACATGTAATCCCCTTGGGCAAGAGATAAGGCCACATCGCTCCTGCCAACCTAGCAGTATTTCCCCATGCGATCGGCAAATGGGTACCACATTAATTATGTGGGATAGCAACAGGAGTTCATGTGAGACTGTGAGGCATTATGCCATGAGGGGTTGCTCCCCCCTCCTCTAGATGTAGATGTAGTCATTCTCGAAGTGGTAGTCGTTCTCCTCAGCCACACTAGTGCTTTTTAACAGAGATGAGCACCGCACCCTAGGGCGGAAACACCAAAGAACAACTATAAAACCGCGGGTCGGCTTTTGTTATTAATAAAAAATTGCCATTTTTAATAAAATTTTCTCGGTTTCTGCTTAAATTTTGACCAAAAACTTTAAAAATGACAAATTTTTTCTTCAGCAAGGCAAAGATTGAATCAGTTTGGGGGAACGGTAAACATTGCATTCGTATGAAGGGTGGAGGATCCAACCCAGAAGGGATCCTAAATTGCACTACATTTTTGAGTAAAAGTAGTCCTAAAAATATTCATGCCAGAAAGTCACAGCATAGTGCACGCACAGGCCAAAGACAAACTTATGGTCAATGTTTGCAGAATGGGTTGTTTGTTAGGTACTGACGCGTTCAACACGGCACGCAAATTCGACTCTCCAGTCTACGCTATGTATGTAGCTTCTTAAACCCTAACCCTAACGTGTGCTAGCAGTGCTGGTAATGTCGACCTTGAGAAACTAAACAAACATTCTATAGTCTGACCAAAAAGTGTATATACGGAACTTCATTGCTTCATAGCAGCTTAGTCGTTTGAGGTAACCCCCATAATGTAAATATCATTCGAAAGCATTTTTGATGGAGATTTTGATGAATTTGAAATATTTGAAAAAATTTTGAGTCAAAATTTTTAATTCAAATAAAATCGATTTTTCTCGCCTATTTACAGGAAACCTAATGTATTATATATCATTCGATAGCCCGTTCCATTCGGCGTCTAACGATATATAAAACATAACTATAGCATGCACCTGTCAAAAATTATCGATTTTTTTTATTTTTGATTTTTCCATTGAAAACGTCATTTTTGGCCCGTTTTATTCGCTGTAACTCAGCAAATACTCAACCAAATCTGACAAATTTTGCATCAATAGACGCGCTGTGACCTCGCGCAGTCTGTGTAAGTGATAAAATTTCAAAATTTGATACTAAATTTTTCAACATTTGTCAGGTTTACAGTCATTTTTCAGCAATTTTAGTTCAAGATTAGTTAAAATAATTAGTACCACATTAAAGTTCAGTTCTTTAGCTTTCATTTGATACTAAAAACATGTGCTTTTGATTGGTTTGAGCAAAGTTATGCAAAAAATAAATCGGTATTCACAGAATATGTGTGCGCCCACAAAAATTTATACACGAATGTCGCATATCAGCGTGTAGAATGTTTGAACGCATGCACATGACATGCTCATCAAGCACTAATTTTTGACAAGTAATGAAAACAGCTATATCTTTTTGCTGCATAACTTTGTTCAATCCAATCAAAAGACATGTTTTTAGTATCAAATGAAAGCTAAAGAACTGAACTTTAATGTGGTACTAATTATTTTAACTAATATTGAACTAATATTCCTGAAAAATGACTGTAAACCTGACAAATATTGAAAAATTTAGTATCAAATTTTGAAATTTTATTACTTTCACAGACTGCGCGAGGTTACAGCGCGTCTATTGATGCAAAATTTGTCAGATTTGGTTGAGTATTTGCTGAGTTACAGCGAATAAAACGGGCCAAAAATGACTTTTTCAATGGAAAAATCAAAAATAAAAAAATCGATAATTTTTGACAGGTGCATGCTATAGTGATGTTCTATATATCGTTAGACGCAGAATGGAATGGGCTATCGAATGATATATAATACATTAGGTTTCCTGTAAATAGGCGGAAAAAATCGATTTTATTTGAATTAAAAGTTTTGACTCAAAATTTTTTCAAATATTTCGAATTCGTCAAAATCTCCATCAAAAATGCTTTCGAATGATATATACATTATGGGGGTTACCTCAAACGACTGAGCTGCTATGAAGCAATGAAGTTCCGTACATACACTTTTTGGTCAGACAAGTTTCAGAAATAGTGCAAACACAATAAGAGTGGAAATGTTTGCCATACTGTTTATACTACTTATTAGTTCTGGTGCCAGTTGAGTTCTTTGACTAAAAAACTTCAGACAACGTTTAAATTTCAAGCAGATGAGCCGTGATACCCCAGGAAAAAAACTATCGGTATCGGTATTTTTGAAATTTTAAAATACCGATACCGATACCGATATGCCTATTATCGGCCGATACCGATACCGATACCGATAATCGGCCAAACACTATTGAAAACAGAATGACGATGATTAAATATCGTACTTTACATCAAGGTAGGAATAGTCAAGGTATTTTTTTAGGTGCGGCGTGCGGGAAAAAGTATATACCATGCGGAGTTTGCGGAGAAAAACTCTAATGAGTTCTGCCGAACGGTTTGGCATGGGTTGGTTTTAAAAACGTCGGGATCGGGACTACACAAAAAATTTTGGGTTAAATGCAGTTGAGGGGAATAGTGAACCTATTTTTTAGTAGAGCACCTTGGGAGAAGCATTTTTCCTGTCAGCATCGCAATGCCGACAGGCACAAGATAAAAATTTCAAAAAGTGCTTGAAATGTGACGGAAATGTCAAAAAACCATTTCCTTCATATTTCGGTTTTATTTCCTCTTCATTTCCTTTTTACTTTGAACTATTCTCACTTTCTGACACACATTTAGGACACATTTCTGCACCATTTCTGCTACTTTTCCTTCAATTTTCTGCAACATTTCCTTCAATTAGTGCAACTTTCCGCCACTTTTCGGCTGCTATTTTTTCCGTAATATTTTCTCCACTTTGATGCAACTGCACTTGATCCGATATTTGAAAACAAACATTTGATTCCGTGTTTTTGAAAACACATACGCACACATTCATGTGGGTGGGGTTAAATGCAGTTAGGGGGAAAATGGTGGACCTATTTTTAAGAAGATCACCTTGAGGGAAACATTTTTGCTTCAATAACCCCTATATATTTCATTTCTTGGATTTTCTGAGATATGACCGGATGACCCCGACCCCCCTAAACTGAACTCTCAGTGAGGGACGTTTTCGCAATTTTTTTCTGAAACCAGTGTTTTTCAAGTTCAAAACGTGTCTAAATTGAATCAGAATAATGTTTACACTTTACCATTCACCAGAATCGTCCAATTTTCGACCAAATTCAAACTGGGCCTCAACGTGTGGTAGTGGTGCGCCTTGCAAGAAGGATAGCTTTGCCACATGTAGGGTCGTATTCTCAAAATTACCTACAGGTAAAGTTTGGCTAACTTTACCCACAGGTAAGGTAAAGGCCTGTATTCAGGATCAAGTGCAGTTGGGGCCTGGGGGGGGGGGAATAGTGGACCTATTTTTTGGAGTAGAGCACCTTAAGGGAACAGTGGCGTATCCAGGATTTCGCAAAGTTGGATTTTCTGAGCTATGACCCCTTGAAAATGGCATTTTCAGTGTTTTCCGAAGTCAGCATAGGCAAGATTTTGACGCCAAAAATGGCTATAATCTTTGTTATTGGATAGTTTTGAGTGCGTTATGATGTTTTAAGCCATCGTCTAGGCTTAGCTGGCAGGATTCTCTAGGCTAAGCTGGCAGAATTTTTCCAGAGAAATTTTTTCCCCAGAAAATTTCGATTTTCTAGTACCTAAGTCTGAGCCTAAGCCTAAGCCTTAACCTAAGCCTAAGCCTGATACTAAGCCTAAGCCTAAGCCCTAAGCCTAAGCCCAACACAAGCCTAAATTAAGGCCAAGTTCAGATTTGGTCAAAAATTCTGGTGAATTTGGTCAATTTTTCGAATGGAACGGGGTCAGGGTGCCTTTGTTTTGATTCTGAAAAATTGTAAACATTATTTCTACTCCGTTTAAACACGTTTTGAACGGAAACAACTCGGGTTTCCGAAAAAAATTGCGAAAACGTCCCTCGCGGAGGGTTCAGTTTTCGGGTGGTCGTATTTCAGAAAATCCAAAAAATGAAATAGTTCTTGAAGCAAAAGGTGCTTCCCCCAAGGTGCTCTACTCAACAAAATAGATCCACTATTGGATCAAGTGCAGTTGGGGGGGGGGAATAGTGGACCTATTTTTTGGAGTAGAGCACCTTGAGGGAAGCATTTTTTGTAATAGAACCCCTATTCACAAATTTGGATTTTCTGAGCTATGTATGACCCCTTGAAAATTGCAATTTCAGTGTTTTTGGAAGTGAACGTAGGCCAAAGTTCGAAGCCAAAAATGGCTATAATCTTTGTTTTTGGATAGTTTTGAGTGCGTTATGATGTTTTATGGCATCGTCTAGGCTTAGTTGGCAGGATTCTCTAGGCTAAGCTGGCAGGATTTTTTCTGAAAATTTCGATTTTTTATTACCTAAGCCTGAGCCTAAGCCTAAGCCTGAACCTAAGCCTAAGCCTAAGCCTGATACTAAGCCTAAGCCTAAGCCCCATACTAAGCCTAAGCCCTAAGCCTAAGCCTAAGCCCAAGCCTAAATTAAGGGCAAGTTTCAATTTGGTCAAAAATTGGACGTTTCTGGCGAATTTGGCTAATTTTTCGGCACAAACCCGGTCAAAGAGCCTTTGTTTTGATTCCAAAAAATTGTAACCAATAATCTAACACCATTTAGACACGATTAGAATGGAAAAAACAAGAGCTTCGGAAAAAAATTGCGAAAACGTCCCTGACTGAGGGTTCAAATCAGTGGCGTACCCGGGGGGGGGGGGGGGGGGCGCTTGGGGGACATCAGCCCCCCTCTTAGCGGTTTTAGCCCCCCCCCCCCCTTCGCGATTTCAGCCCCCCCCTTTTTCACTTTTTTCCTGTGGTCCTCCTTTGGTTTTATGACACCACTGAAAAAAATTTTCCGGCACGTCCCCAATTGACCAAAATGACACTGAAATTTCAAAAATTTCTCAAAATTTCTTTCGAGGGGATCTCGCCCCCAATTCATTACTGCTCTAATGTATATATATACATAACATATCAGATATTTTGTATTAATAATGAGTAATGCTAACAACTATTATTGGTATTTAGTTATATATATATTTTGTGTGGCTTTTAATTAAAAACCGTGCGGTGGGTGGAGTGGAGGACGAATGTCTAAGGACAGCTTTAGTCACACATGGTTTTTCTTCATTTTTTTCCTGTATACAACGTATTTTTCAGGTTTGCTAGTCCCCCCATGGGCTAATTTTTGCAGCCGTAAATTGATGAAATTTGCCCTCAAATCGAAAAACTTTTTTCGGAGGCCGCTCGCCTCCGGAACCACCGCGCTGACTTTACTTCGCTTTGTGGTGTCATCTCGCTGTGTTTAATCAATGTTCAGACAAATTTTTAAACAAGGATGTCTTCCCCATTTAGCTTTTATGGACCGGCCAAAAAAATTTTATGATACGTCTCCAATTCACTGAATTTGCCTAAAAATAAAAAATTCCCAATTTGTTTTCCTGGAGGCAGCCGCCCCCAGACCTCTGCAAACTGCGCGACAAGTTATATATATACTAGTCAAGTCAATCAAGTTTGTATGATTTCACGACAAGTGTTAGAATTGCTTTTTCAATGCAAATATTATTTTAAAATTTTAAAAATGCTCCAGCTTCTGGGGGCTGCCGCCCCCAGACCCCCGCAACCACTCTGATTTTATGTCCAGTGTTGCTTAGAATTGCTTTTTCAATGCAAATTTTATTTCAAAATTATAAAAAAAGCTCCAGCTTCTGGGGGCTGCCGCCCCCAGACCCCTGCAACCACTATGATTTCACTAAAAGTGTTGCTTAGAATAGGTTTTTAAATGCAAATTTTATTTTAAAATTCTAAAAAAGCTCCAGCTTCTGGGGGCTGCCGCCCCCAGACCCCTGCAACCACTTATGATTGCAAGACATCAGACATTTTTTCAATATCAATGCAAGCAGTTTAAAAATTCTAAAAAGCTAAACCTTCTGCAGATTGCCTTGGACTGCGTGTACGTTCCCACCCCCCCCCCCCCCCCCGATCGTCGACCATCAGTTCAGCCCCCCCTTCGCGAAATCCTGGGTACGCTACTGGTTCAAATTTCGGGGGGTTGCATCTCAGAAAATCCAAAAAATGAAATAGGGGTTCTTGACAGTGGCGTATTTAGGGGGGGGGGGGGGCGGGGGGGGCTGCACCCCCCCCCCCTTAGCTATTTGCGCCCCCCCCCCCCCCCCCCTTAGAGGGTCGCAGCCCCCCCCTTTCCGAAACTTCAAAAGCTGACAAGTGTTTCTGATACCTCCACAATTGACAAATTCTACCTTCAAAGTTTTTTCCATTCTGTTGATGTTTTTTCGGCTCAGATACCTTTTTTCTTTGTGCATGCCTATATATATGCCAGGTCTATTATCATATTCTGTGCTAATTGATTAATGTCTCACATGTTTGTATAGTTAGATAGGGTAAAAAATACAAAATTAAATACAAAGTATACTATTTTTTGCTTTGCTGCATACATGTTTGTATTTTTTTGTTTGTATTTTTTTGCATACATGATATTTTTTACGATTTTTTCACTTTTTGTTAATTTTAATTTTTGAAGCATTATTACACCAATCTGCAGTGGCGTAGCCACAAAAAATTTCGGAGAGGGGGGATGAGGTTTCTTTGTTTTAAAACGTTAAAAATGCATTTAATTGCTATTTTAACGCTAAAAACGACACATATTAGCAATTTTCGGCCAATTTATAGTTTCTGTATAATAAAATTAGCCACAGTCGACCATTTGGAACTTTGAATAATGATCTGCTAACGGCAGGTGTATCCGCGTCTCGTGTGTCAATTTTCAACCCTAAAATTGCAACACACATCAGAAACGGTCGTTCTTGACGACGGATCAGAAAAAGCCACCTGGCAAAAGCATATTGCAACGATAAATCATCGCAAAACCCCAATTTTTGAACGCAGCCATAAAATAGCCTACGCTGGCCCATAGTACAAAAAGATTCACTGCAACTCTTATGTACGCAGCTGTACACAACGGGATTTTACGCCAAATGGACGTGACTTTTGTTCCCCGCCCGACTATATATAACGTAGGTCATAGGCCCTTGGGCCTATTTTTTGATCCATGAGCTTAAATAATAATGTTTAATATTTTAAAATTATATATTTTTGTTTATTTTATGTCAAAAATGCAGTTGTCAGTGCAATGTAGATGGTTAAAACCTCAAAAAAGCTAAAATTTCAAAAAGTGTAGTTTTCATTGCAATGTCGATGGTTAAAACCTCAAAAAAGCTGAAACTTCTGGGGGCTGCCGCCCCCAGACCCCCGCATTGCTAAATGCTAGCTGTAGATCCACTACATTTCCTTATTTCATGTAAAAAGTGCAATTTTCACTGCAATTTCGATGGTTGAAATCTCAAAAAAGCTTCAACTTCTGGGGGCTGCCGCCCCCAGACCCCTGCAAAGTTAAGTGCTTGCTGCAGATTCACTATTGTAGTTTGTAGTTCCGAGGGTTGCCGTCCCCGGCAGACCCCCTTTGATCGGCGGTGGCTCACAGTTGCTCCGCACCCCCCCCCCCCGGTCGCAGCCCCCCCCTTTGCAAAATCCTGGATACGCCACTGGTTCTTGAAGCAAAAGTGCTTCCCCCAAGGTGCTCTACTCAGAAAAATAGTTCCACTATTCCCCCCCCCCCAACTGCATTTAACCCCCACTATTACCCCAACTGCATTTAACCCCGTATTCACATAGTAACACTAACGCTTATACAAATTTGGTGGCTAAACATACTTAAACGCTTAGCGCTTAGCAAGCGCTTAGCGTTAGCATGTCAATAACACTTAGGCCCGTATTCACATACTAAGTGTAACGCTTAAACTTAGTGTTTACACTAAGTGTTAGCGCTTATAAGCGCTAAGTGTTATTCACATACTTAGTGTTTATTTAAGCGCTTAGCAAACACTAACGCTTAACTTAGCGTTTCAATTTTGTATTCACATACTTAAAATTTAGTGTTTGGCTTAGAATTAAGCGCTTAAGTTTAGGGACCTCGGGAGCTCCCTAAGCGCTAAGCGCTTAGTTAGTGAATGGTGTCGGGAAGGGGTAGGGAGAGTGGGGGATGTTCTTGGCCGCCATGGGAAGGAAGGGCATGCAATTTAGGATATATTAATGACATTTTCCGACTAATTCGATCCATTTTGCTCGTTTAATCGCCAAAAATACTTTTTATAATGCAAAAATAAAAATTTTGTACATTTTTGAGTAGAGCATCTTAATCGAAGTAATCTTTCTTCAAGAACTTCTATTTGAAAATTTATACTTTTCACGATATGCCCCCTGAAACATGTAGAGCTGATTTTGCATTTCTCAGGAATCCACCTGCTGAAAACATTTTTTACAAATGTATAGTTCGAGAAAATATATATTATTAATAAGAAATAGTAATTTAAATAAATCTATAGTCGGATTTATAAATAGCAAATGGAAATGCCGATAAATAACGAATTCCGGATCCACATCAAGCAGGGAGCGCACTCCAAGCCAAAGCCAAAACTATGCACAAAAGTTGCTAAACGCTAAGTTTAGTATAACACTAATTTTTAAGCGTTTATTTTGTGAATAACAGTTTAGTACAAATTAAGCGCTAACACTTAGCAAACGCTTAGCGTTAGTATGTGAATAACTCTTAGTATGTGAATTCGGGCCTTAGTATGTGAATTCGGGCCAATGACAAAGCTAAAGCCAATTTTGAGAA
>JASANF010006367.1:0-17468 GCA_030248245.1 Trissonchulus sp. WLG1_4
ATACGTAACTGAACGAGCGCCATAATGCATCGCCTGATTGATTCATACTTGTCCCTAAGCAGCTTAGGGACAGGGAAAAGGAAAAAGGACACTTCGGAAGTATGAATCAAATCCGCTATAGGGAGAGGGACATTCCTTAAGGACAGGGACAGTCCTTAAGGACGAGTATGAACCGGGCTTTATGGGCGCGATCCGAACTTCCAACAATCATATTAAAGCCCAGTTCATACTTTTCCTTAAGAACACAGAAGTCGGAATTTCCTTCAATTTGAGATGTCCGCGTCACATAAAAAATTTTTGAACATTTTTGAGCAAATTTCGTCAAGAAAAATAGCGATTTTCACAAATGCCTTCACAAGCCGGTGGCATTTACACGTATGTAATGAATTTGAAAGGCTGAAAAACACTAGCAATTGTGTTTTACTGAAACGTAATTAAAAATTTTTGGTGTTTTCTGGCGAGTATTCGAGTACTTTAAGTGTTATTCACAAACAAACGCTAAGCGTTTGCTTAAGCGCTAAGCGCTTAAGTATGTTTAGCATGGTAAAAGTTCAAGTTTATGAATAACACTTCACCGCTTATAAGCCTTAACACTAACTCAAAACGCTAAGTTTAAGCGTTACACTTTAGTATGTGAATACGGGCCATTGAGTGTGTTATAATTTTTTTGTGAGCTAACGCAATACTTTCTGCATCACACAGAAATATAGTGCGTGTGAATACAAACGCAAATTTTAGGTACGAGATTTTAAAAAATTGGCTTATCGAAAAAAGTTAAAATTTGGCACATAAATGCACCTTCTCATCTTCGAGCGGTCGCAAAATTTGATTTTTGGCAAATCGATAGTATTTAGAAAATTTTAGCCAAATTTATGTTTTTCAAAAATCGCGATTTTAGTGTTTATCGATATATCGATCATATTCATCAAAAATGACTTTTTGCGAGCCGCTCAGATCACGTTGAGGCTAGCAAAATAGATCTATTGATTGTACAACAGCTACTTACTTGCGAAGAATCGCAAGCCTAATTTCCACTCACGTTTGGTCTACAGTGAATGCTAATTTGTATCAATCAACTTCATTTTTTGTATTTATTCATACTTTTACACCAGCTTGCCATTGTGTATTTAAAGGTGTCACCAAACTGCCGTTTTTTGAAAAGTCACATTTCAGGAGCGCCACCTTAAGGTGGCGCTCTAAATAACCGACTTGGGCGATAAACATTTTCACGTAAGTTTTTGTTAATAAACTCAAGAAGAAAAGTTGTTGCAAATTAAATTAGCTTTTATTTGATGTATATAACGTCCGATTTCCGTTCAACTTTATTTGGTTCAACAAATTTTAACCTATTTTTCAATGGGAAAAAATCTTTCAATCGATATACCAAAAAATTCTATATGGCTTTTGGTACTTTTTGAAACAGTTTTTTGTAGCTAATTGATAGTTGCAACTTAAACTACGCCAAAAAAGCCTAAAAGTAGCCCTTAGTTGGACAGTTCTACCACAACCACATAAGAGCCGAGTAACTGAAACTTGGCATAGTAGTAGCTCACATGTATGCGCAAAACCGTATGATACGGATTTTTGATATGTATTTTCAATTCTAAAATTGAGGGCGAAATGTGAAAAAATGGCCGTTTTTTGGGCCCGCCAAAATTGATAGAATTTCCGTTGGTCTCGCTGCTCAGGCCATGGGCAAAAATTAAAAAAATGGATCAGTAGAGGTTGAATATGACATTAGGCTATCGAATAATGTAAAAATCAGCTTTGTCAGTATTAACAAAAAATTCGAGTAGAGGGACGCTTTGTGAGCACAAAAAGCTTTTTTTGCGCCTACGAATTTACACGTAAAATTAAATTTTTGGAAGACCCTAGTAAAAAATTGGCAAGAGCATTGGTTCCAGTTTGTTACATCTCCGATGCGCCTTCCTCGGTGCTACATCGTGTGCAAATTTGAAGCAAATCGAAAAACTAAAATTTTCACTTATACAGGTAGCCCCCCCCCCCCTTAAGGTGGCGATCAGGGAAACCAACTTTGGAGTATAATTTTTTTCAGCTGACATTTTGAACATAATGTTTTGAATTAAAGTTGTTCAAAATGAAAATAGCTTTCATTTGATGTGCATATTGTGATAAAAAAAATTTTTAAATTTTTTGGACAATTTTGTAGCCGTAGCAAAAAAATTTTTGTTTCATATAAAATGATTACTCATATCATTGAAATATGCTGTTTCTTAGCTTTAAATTGATGTATTAAACTTAAAAATACGTTGAAGTTTGGCTGAGTTATTTAGCCGTGAAAATAGCCCAATCCAAAATGAAAAACCTACAAGAAGCTGATAAATCTTCGAAAATGTCAAATTTTTAATTTAACCTCTTAAAAAATTGAGTATGGCTTTTTGTAACTTTTTCAACGGAAATATGCAGTGCTAGGAAAGGTCTAATTTTTAAAAAAGTGAAACGTGTGGGCAAACCTTGTATTTTTGCGTAGCGAAATCGACTACTTTTTTTTTTTGGAGCTCGGTCCAGCTGCCGTTTGCGATTGAGTTGAAAATTTGCACAATGAAAGAATGAATATAAATGCAGACATGAAAGTTTTTCGATTTTCAAATTTTGGCCCGCAGCACTTTTTGTAGTCGCTCAAACACGACTGATTTTTGAAAAATCGATTTTTTGCAAAATCAAAAATAAAAATGAAAAATCGAAGATCAATCACGTCTAGATTTTTTAAGAGATACTTCTATTGATACCAAGAGAGTCAAAATGGGTTGAAGTTTCGCTGAGCTAGGTCAAAAACAAAATTAGTGTGAATAGGAAATTCGACATGGTCATAAAATTTGACACATTACATTAAAGTGCTGAACTATATTGTAAATAGGTTTTTTTGATGTCTTTTTGATATACAATTAAAGTGGCATTGCTATTTTTATTGCATGATCTGAGCGCCAAACATGAGTTTTGTTGCTGAGCGCTACTTTAAGGGGGCGCTCCGGGAATCAAATATTTGGGCCGTATTTTTTAAAAACAGCCAAAATGACCTATCATTCTTGAAGAACAGTTGCCCAAAATACTATTTCTGATGTTTTGACGTGCATATCTCCATAGCAAAAAATTTGGAAAAAATTGGACAATTTACTGATTTTATTCGACTTTTACACAAATTCAGCAAGTAAGCCAGTGCATCAACGCTTTTTGAGGTTTTGCAAACAGACGATACGTAGATTTTATTAGTCGTAATGAAAAATTAAAACAATTTTATTGCGTTCTGTGCAAAAAAATTGCACAAGAAACCATTTTCAGAAGCAGCAGACTCAAATAAAGGCAGTGTGAATACAAAACCGATTTTTCGGCATTCGATTATAAAATGCTGGTAAAATATTTTTCTACAAAATTTTGCACAATTATAGCCTTAGGCTTTGCTCAGTTGAACAATAATTTAGTTTTTTAAAATAAAGCTTAGAAATTTCTTTATATAAATGTTGAAAACAAAAATAATGTTCAACTAGAGAAGCACATAAGCTACATTTTGGTATATAAAGTGTGACTATACGCAAAGTATAAGCAGAGTTAGCGTTTGCCGAAAATTCACTCACGTTTGGTGCTCTGGAAGTCACGTGACATGATCACGTGATTTGAAATTTTGCCTCCAGTGTTCTTTTGTGCCATAGTACATATACGTATAGTAAAGTTTGACATTTGCCAATTTTTTTGCCAATTTTTGATGTAACCCCCGATTCCCGGAGCGCCCCACTTAAGGTGGTAGTAACCATTTCGACGATTTCTTACATTAGAAATTAGAGAAATCTTTTTTTTCGAAGCGAATAGTAAACTAGTCTAAAAGTAACCATAATTTTATGAAACTAGATCAAAATATACTCAAATAATATTTTATTCAGTTCAAAATGTACAAGATAAGACTAGCTACCACGTTGGCTTACTGTTTAGTAAGCCAATTTAGCAGCTAGCCTCAAACTAAGAATTTTGACAAATAAAAAAAACCAACATCACAATTTTAGTCTAGTTTACAAAAATTATTGCGGTTTTGCTGTGAGTTTCAAAATTGCGACAAAAACGTGCTTCAAAGTTATATCGTCGAAATCGTTACTACCACCTTAAATGACTCCAAAAAATAATGTGGGCAATTAAGCTGCATTTTTGCATAAATAAAATCAGGGTCACTTACAAAGCATATATATATGCAAAAAAATAGTCGAAACGATCGTGTCAATTCTTAATAGCAGCCAGCCAATGTTTGTCCTTGTCCCTGTCTGTGTTCTTAAGGAAAAGTATGAACTGGGCTTTAATATGATTGTTGGAAGTTCGGATCGCGCCCATAAAGCCCGGTTCATACTCGTCCTTAAGGACTGTCCCTGTCCTTAAGGTTTGTCCCTGTCCTTATAAAAGATTAATTCATACTTCCGAAGTGTCCTTTTCCTTTTCCCTGTCCCTAAGCTGCGATTGATTCATACTTGTCCCTAAGCAGCTTAGGGAATGTCCTTAAGCAGCCATAAGGACTGTCCCTGTGTCCCTAAGCAATGTTGAGCAATGTTCTACTTTTTCCCTGTCCCTAAGCAACTCGGCCAATCAAAATACGGCAGTGACTACATGTGACACGAAGAACAGCCAATCACGGACGAACTCGACTACTAGTGAAAGAATGTCGTGGGCTTGTGTTGCGGTAATTATTCCATCGTTATTTTTGGGTTATTTAACACATTTTTGCGTGAAAAATACTTGGTTTTCAATTTTTATACCAACCTCAAATATACTAAAAGTTTATAAAGATGTTTTAGAGTTCAAATTTACATGACCTGGTAGTCAAGTGGTTAAGATTTTTGCTCCTCAAACTATGTATTCGAATCCCATGTTCGAAATTTTGTTTTTTCTTTTTTTTCAGCTTACAAATGGGTTTGATAACTTTTTCAAGGTACTTTAAACAAAACGCATTTTATCCAATGACGTTTGAGCATTAGTTCATGTGAGAAAGACTATTCCCTTGTCCTCAAGGAGTATGAATCAATCACCTCTAAGGACAGGGACAAGGACATTCCCTATAGACCTTAGGGACATTTCTTAAGGACAGGGACAAAGCATGAAGACACAGGGACAAGGACACCTAGGGACAGGGACAAGGACAACGCTTAGGGACAGGGACAACGCTTAGGGACGAGTATGAACCAGGCTTAAGGGCCCGTATTCACATACTAAGTGTTATTCATATACTAACGCTAAGCGTTTGCTAAGCGCTAAGCGCTTAAGTATGTTTAGTATGTTAGAAGTTCTTATAAGCGCTAACACTAAGTTTAAGCGTTAAAGTTAGTATGTGAATACTGGCCATTGTCAATGAAATCCCCTTTAAGTCGAGACAAAGGTCACATGTGCACCTGCCAAGCCAACAGTCTATCCTGGTCGGTAAATAGCTACCACATGCACGTGGTAAGGTAACATAGGTCCATGAATGGTATTTGCCTGAGGGGTTGGCCCCTTCCATGGAGTCACGTGTGAGATGACTCCCCTGACGATCCAGTGCCACGAAACTCGATGGAACTTATGCAAGAAAGTTTAATTATCACTAGTGATCTGAGGAACACATTTGAAATCCCACACAACTTATACTGGCACATTTAAATATATCTGGGGACCTATAGAACTTATTTGAAGGTCAAAGGAACTTCTGCAAACAAGTACAAATATTACTGGTGCTTTGTGGACACATTTGAAATCCCACACAACTTACACCGGCGCATTTAAATAAATCTGGGGTCCTATAAAACCTATTTTAAACTCAATGGAACTTCTGCAAGCAAGTTCAATTATCGTTGGTGATCTATGGAACTTATTTGAAATCCCATGCAACCTCTAATGTCACATCTAAACAAGTATGAAGATCTATAAAACTTATTTGAAATTCAATTGAACCTATGCATGCAAGTTCAATTATCGTTGGTGATCTGTAGAACACATTTGAAATCCCACACAACTTACACCGACACATTTAAATAAATCTGGGGTCCTATAAAACCTATTTTAAACTCAATGGAACTTCTGCAAACAGGTTCAAATAATATTGGTGATCTGTGGAACTTATTTGAAATCCCATGCAACCTCTAGTGTCACATTTAAACATGTATGAAGATCTATAAAAGTTATTTGAAACTCAATAGAACTTATGCATGCAAGTTCAATTATCATTGGTGATCTGTGGATCACATTTGAAAACTTGCACAACCTATCTGGCACATTTAAACATTTCTGATGTTTTGTAGAACTTATTTGAAAGTCAAAGGAACTCCTACAAGCAAGTACAAATATCGCTGGTGATTTTTGGAACTTGTTTGAAATCCCATGCAATCTCTAATGTCACATTTAAACGTGTATGAACTATGAAGATCTATAAAACTTATTTGAAACTCTATGAAACTTCTGCAAGCAAGTTCAAATATCATTGGTGATTTGTGGAATTTATTTGAAATCTCACGCAACCTCTATTGTCACATTGAAACATGTATGAAGATCTATAAAACTTATTTGAAACTCAATAGAACTTATGCATGCAAGTTCAATTATCAATGGTGATCTGTGGATCACATTTGAAAACTTGCACAACCTATCTGGCACATTTAAACATTTCTGAAGTTGTGTAGAACTTATTTGAAACTCAATGGAACTTTTGCAAGCAAGTATCAATGGTATTCTGTGGGACGTATTTGAAATACCATGCAACCTTTATTGACACTTTTAGTTTTGTTAGCCATATATGTTTGCGCGTGCTTCACTTGTCCAAATCACTGTAAAAGTTACTTGCCCACTATTTTCTCAGTTACGGACAAAAGATCATAATTGCCGAAATTCGATCAAAAATTGTGTTTTGAAAGTTAGTTTTGTTAGCCAAACATGTTATTGTGCGTGCTTCACTTGTCCAAATCACTGTAAAAGTTACTTGCCCACTATTTTCTCAGTTACGGACAAAAAATCATAATTGCCAAAATTCGATCAAAACTTGTGTTTTGAAAGTTAGTTTTGTTAGCCGTATATGTTATTGTGCGCGCTTCACTTGTCCAAATCATTTTAACAGTTACTTGCCCACTACTTTTTTAGTTACGGACAAAAGATCATAATTGCCAAAATTCGTTCAAAAGTTTGTGTTTTGAAAGTCAGCTTTGTTGGCCATATATGTTATTGCGCGTGTTTCACTTGTCTAAATGATTGTAAACGTTACTTGCCCACTATCTTTTCAGTTACGGACAAAAAATCATAATTGCCAAAATTCGATCAAAAATTGTGTTTTAAAAGTTAGTTTTGTTAGCCATATATGTTATTGTGCGTGCTTTACTCGTCCAAATCACTGTAAAAGTCACTTGCCCACTATTTTTTCAGTTACGGACAAAAGACAATAATTGCCAAAATTCGATCAAAAATCGTGTTTTGAAAGTCAGCGTTGTTAGCCAAATATGTTATTGTGCGTGCTTCACTTGTCCAAATCACTGTAAAAGTTACTTGCCCACTATTTTCTCAGTTACGGATAAAAGATCATAATTGCCAAAATTCGATCAAAAATTGTGTTTTGAAAGTTAGCTTTGTTAGCCATATATGTGTTTGCGCGTGCTTCACTTGTCCAAATCATTGTAAAAGTTACTTGCCCATTATTTTTTCAGTTACGGACAAAAAATAATAATTGCCAAAATTCGATCAAAAATTGTGTTTTGAAAGTCAGCTTTGTTAGGCAAACATGTTATTGTGCGTGCTTCACTTGTCCAAATCACTGTAAAAGTTACTTGCCCACTATCATTTCAGTTACGGACAAACGATCATAATTACCAAAACTCGATTAAAAATTGTGTTTTGAAAGTTAGTTTTGTTAGCCAAACATGTTATTGTGCGTGCTTCGCTTTGTCCAGAATCACTGTAAAAGTTACTTGCCCACTATTTTTTAGTTACGGACAAAATAAGAATAATTGACAAAATTCGATCAAAAATTGTGTTTTGAAAGTCAGCTTTGTTAGCCAAACATGTTATTGTGCGTGCTTCACTTGTCCAATAAATTGAGTGAAACACGCGCAATAACATATATGGCGACAAAGCTGACTTTCAAAACAAAACTTTTGAACGAATTTTGGCAATTATGATCTTTTGTCGTAACTAAAAAAGTAGTGGGCAAGTAACTGTTAAAATGATTTGGACAAGTGAAGCGCGCACAATAACATATACGGCTAACAAAACTAACTTTCAAAACACAAGATTTTGATCGAATTTTGGCAATTATGATTTTTTGTCCGTAACTGAGAAAATAGTGGGCAAGTAACTTTTACCATGATTTGGACAAGTGAAGCACGCACAATAACGATGTTTTGGCTCAACAAAACTAACTTTCAAAACACAATTTTTGATCGAATTTCAGCAATTATGATCTTTTGTCCGTAACTGAGAAAATAGTGGGCAAGTAACTTTTACAGTGATTTGGACAAGTGAAGCACGCGCAACACATATATGGCTAACAAAACTAAAAGTGTCAATAAAGGTTGCATGGTATTTCAAATACGTCCCACAGAATACCATTGATACTTGCTTGCCGAAAGTTCCATTGAGTTTCAAATAAGTTCTACACAACTTCAGAAATGTTTAAATGTGCCAGATAGGTTGTGCAAGTTTTCAAATGTGATCCACAGATCACCATTGATAATTGAACTTGCATGCATAAGTTCTATTGAGTTTCAAATAAGTTTTATAGATCTTCATACATGTTTCAATGTGACAATAGAGGTTGCGTGAGATTTCAAATAAATTCCACAAATCACCAATGATATTTGAACTTGCTTGCAGAAGTTTCATAGAGTTTCAAATAAGTTTTATAGATCTTCATAGTTCATACACGTTTAAATGTGACATTAGAGATTGCATGGGATTTCAAACAAGTTCCAAAAATCACCAGCGATATTTGTACTTGCTTGTAGGGTTCCTTTGACTTTCAAATAAGTTCTACAAAACATCAGAAATGTTTAAATGTGCCAGATAGGTTGTGCAAGTTTTCAAATGTGATCCACAGATCACCAATGATAATTGAACTTGCATGCATAAGTTCTATTGAGTTTCAAATAACTTTTATAGATCTTCATACATGTTTAAATGTGACACTAGAGGTTGCATGGGATTTCAAATAAGTTCCACAGATCACCAATATTATTTGAACCTGTTTGCAGAAGTTCCATTGAGTTTAAAATAGGTTTTATAGGACCCCAGATTTATCTAAATGTGTCGGTGTAAGTTGTGTGGGATTTCAAATGTGTTCTAGATCACCAACGATAATTGAACTTGCATGCATAGGTTCAATTGAATTTCAAATAAGTTTTATAGATCTTCATACTTGTTTAGATGTGACATTAGAGGTTGCATGGGATTTCAAAATAAGTTCCATAGATCACCAACGATAATTGAACTTGCTTGCAGAAGTTCCATTGAGTTTAAAATAGGTTTTATAGGACCCCAGATTTATTTAAATGCGCCGGTGTAAGTTGTGTGGGATTTCAAATGTGTCCACAAAGCACCAGTAATATTTGTACTTGTTTGCAGAAGTTCCTTTGACCTTCAAATAAGTTCTATAGGTCCCCAGATATATTTAAATGTGCCAGTATAAGTTGTGTGGGATTTCAAATGTGTTCCTCAATCACTAGTGATAATTAAACTTTCTTGCATAAGTTCCATCGAGTTTCGTGGCACTGGATCGTCAGGGGAGTCATCTCACACGTGACTCCATGGAAGGGGCCAACCCCTCAGGCAAATACCATTCATGGACCTATGTTACCTTACCACGTGCATGTGGTAGCTATTTACCGACCAGGATAGACTGTTGGCTTGGCAGGTGCACATGTGACCTTTGTCTCGACTTAAAGGGGATTTCATTGACAATGGCCAGTATTCACATACTAACTTTAACGCTTAAACTTAGTGTTAGCGCTTATAAGAACTTCTAACATACTAAACATACTTAAGCGCTTAGCGCTTAGCAAACGCTTAGCGTTAGTATATGAATAACACTTAGTATGTGAATACGGGCCCTTAAGCCTGGTTCATACTCGTCCCTAAGCGTTGTCCCTGTCCCTAAGCGTTGTCCTTGTCCCTGTCCCTAGGTGTCCTTGTCCCTGTGTCTTCATGCTTTGTCCCTGTCCTTAAGAAATGTCCCTAAGGTCTATAGGGAATGTCCTTGTCCCTGTCCTTAGAGGTGATTGATTCATACTCCTTGAGGACAAGGGAATAGTCTTTCTCACATGAACTAATGCTCAAACGTCATTGGATAAAATGCGTTTTGTTTAAAGTACCTTGAAAAAGTTATCAAACCCATTTGTAAGCTGAAAAAAAAAGAAAAAACAAAATTTCGAACATGGGATTCGAATACATAGTTTGAGGAGCAAAAATCTTAACCACTTGACTACCAGGTCATGTAAATTTGAACTCTAAAACATCTTTATAAACTTTTAGTATATTTGAGGTTGGTATAAAAATTGAAAACCAAGTATTTTTCACGCAAAAATGTGTTAAATAACCCAAAAATAACGATGGAATAATTACCGCAACACAAGCCCACGACATTCTTTCACTAGTAGTCGAGTTCGTCCGTGATTGGCTGTTCTTCGTGTCACATGTAGTCACTGCCGTATTTTGATTGGCCGAGTTGCTTAGGGACAGGGAAAAGTAGAACATTGCTCAACATTGCTTAGGGACACAGGGACAGTCCTTATGGCTGCTTAAGGACATTCCCTAAGCTGCTTAGGGACAAGTATGAATCAATCGCAGCTTAGGGACAGGGAAAAGGAAAAGGACACTTCGGAAGTATGAATTAATCTTTTATAAGGACAGGGACAAACCTTAAGGACAGGGACAGTCCTTAAGGACGAGTATGAACCGGGCTTTATGGGCGCGATCCGAACTTCCAACAATCATATTAAAGCCCAGTTCATACTTTTCCTTAAGAACACAGACAGGGACAAGGACAAACATTGGCTGGCTGCTATTAAGAATTGACACGATCGTTTCGACTATTTTTTTGCATATATATATGCTTTGTAAGTGACCCTGATTTTATTTATGCAAAAATGCAGCTTAATTGCCCACATTATTTTTTGGAGTCATTTAAGGTGGTAGTAACGATTTCGACGATATAACTTTGAAGCACGTTTTTGTCGCAATTTTGAAACTCACAGCAAAACCGCAATAATTTTTGTAAACTAGACTAAAATTGTGATGTTGGTTTTTTTTATTTGTCAAAATTCTTAGTTTGAGGCTAGCTGCTAAATTGGCTTACTAAACAGTAAGCCAACGTGGTAGCTAGTCTTATCTTGTACATTTTGAACTGAATAAAATATTATTTGAGTATATTTTGATCTAGTTTCATAAAATTATGGTTACTTTTAGACTAGTTTACTATTCGCTTCGAAAAAAAAGATTTCTCTAATTTCTAATGTAAGAAATCGTCGAAATCGTTACTACCACCTTAAGTGGGGCGCTCCGGGAATCGGGGGTTACATCAAAAATTGGCAAAAAAATTGGCAAATGTCAAACTTTACTATACGTATATGTACTATGGCACAAAAGAACACTGGAGGCAAAATTTCAAATCACGTGATCATGTCACGTGACTTCCAGAGCACCAAACGTGAGTGAATTTTCGGCAAACGCTAACTCTGCTTATACTTTGCGTATAGTCACACTTTATATACCAAAATGTAGCTTATGTGCTTCTCTAGTTGAACATTATTTTTGTTTTCAACATTTATATAAAGAAATTTCTAAGCTTTATTTTAAAAAACTAAATTATTGTTCAACTGAGCAAAGCCTAAGGCTATAATTGTGCAAAATTTTGTAGAAAAATATTTTACCAGCATTTTATAATCGAATGCCGAAAAATCGGTTTTGTATTCACACTGCCTTTATTTGAGTCTGCTGCTTCTGAAAATGGTTTCTTGTGCAATTTTTTTGCACAGAACGCAATAAAATTGTTTTAATTTTTCATTACGACTAATAAAATCTACGTATCGTCTGTTTGCAAAACCTCAAAAAGCGTTGATGCACTGGCTTACTTGCTGAATTTGTGTAAAAGTCGAATAAAATCAGTAAATTGTCCAATTTTTTCCAAATTTTTTGCTATGGAGATATGCACGTCAAAACATCAGAAATAGTATTTTGGGCAACTGTTCTTCAAGAATGATAGGTCATTTTGGCTGTTTTTAAAAAATACGGCCCAAATATTTGATTCCCGGAGCGCCCCCTTAAAGTAGCGCTCAGCAACAAAACTCATGTTTGGCGCTCAGATCATGCAATAAATAGCAATGCCACTTTAATTGTATATCAAAAAGACATCAAAAAAACCTATTTACAATATAGTTCAGCACTTTAATGTGAATGTGTCAAATTTTATGACCATGTCGAATTTCCTATTCACACTAATTTTGTTTTTGACCTAGCTCAGCGAAACTTCAACCGATTTTGATTATCTTGGTATCAATAGAAAGATCTCTTAAAAATCTAGACGTGATTGATCTTCGATTTTTCATTTTTATTTTTGATTTTGCAAAAAATCGATTTTTCAAAAATCAGTCGTGTTTGAGCGACTACAAAAAGTGCTGCGGGCCAAAATTTGAAAATCGAAAAACTTTCATGTCTGCATTTATATTCATTCTTTCATTGTGCAAATTTTCAACTCAATCGCAAACGGCAGCTGGGACCCAGCTCCAAAAAAAAGTAGTCGATTTCGCTACGCAAAAATACAAGGTTTGCCCACACGTTTCACTTTTTTAAAAATTAGACCTTTCCTAGCACTGCATATTTCCGTTGAAAAAGTTACAAAAAGCCATACTCAATTTTTTAAGAAATTAAATCAAAAATTTGACATTTTCGAAGATTTATCAGCTTTGTAGGTTTTTCATTTTGGATTTGCTATTTTAACGTGTAAATAACTCGGTAAAACTTCAACGTATTTTTAAGTTTAATACATCAATTTAAAGCTAAGAAACAGCATATTTTAATGATATGAGTAATCATTTTATATGGAAACAAAAATTTTTCTGCTACGGCTACAAAATTGTCCAAAAAATTTAAAAAAATTTTTTTATCACAATATGCACATCAAATGAAAGCCCTTTTCATTCTGAACAACTTTTCTTCAAGACATTATGATCAAAAATGCAGCTGAAAAAAATTAAACGCCAAAGTTGGTTTCCCTAAGCGCCACCTTAAGGGGGGGGGGGCTACCTGTATAAGTGAAAATTTTAGGTTCTCCGATTCGCTTCAAATTTGCACACTATGTAGCCCCAAGGAAGGCGCATCGCAGATGTAACAAACTGGAACCAATGCTCTTGCCAATTTTTTACTACGGGCTCCCAAAAATTCAATTTTACGTGTAAATCATAGGCGCAAAAAAAAGTTTTTTGTGCTCACAAAGCGTTCCTTTACTCGAAATTTTTGTTAATACTGACGAAGCTGATTTTTACATGATTCGACAGCCTAATGTCATATCTCAACCTCTATGATCCATTTTTTTAAATTTTTGCCCATGGCCTGAGCAGTGACGCCAAATGTAAAATCACTCAAATTTGGCGGGCCCAAAAAACGGCCATTTTTTCACATTTCGCCCTCGATTTTAGAATTGAAAACACATATCAAAAATCCGGATCATACGGTTTTGCGCATACATGTGAGCTACTACTATGCCAAGTTTCAGTCTACTTGGCTTGATGTGGTTTGTGGTAGAACTGTCCAACTAAGGGCTACTTTTAGGCTTTTTGGCGTAGTTTAAGTTGCAACTATCAATTAGCTACAAAAAACTGTTTCAAAAAGTACCAAAAGCCATATAGAATTTTTTGGTATATCGATTTGAAGATTTTTTCCCATTGAAAAATAGGTTAAAATTTGTTGAACCAAATAAAGTTGAACCAAATTGGACGTTATATACATCAAATAAAAGCTAATTTAATTTGCAACAACTTTTCTTCTTGAGTTTATTAACAAAAACTTACGTGAAAATGTTTATCGCCCAAAGTCGGTTATTCAGAGCGCCACCTTAAGGTGGCGCTCCTGAAATGTGACTTTTCAAAAAACGGCAGTTTGGGGCCAATTTTAAATACACAATGGCAAGCTGGTGTAAAAGTATGAATAAATACAAAAAATGAAGTTGATTGATACAAATTAGCATTCACTGTAGACCAAACGTGAGTGGAATTTCGGCTTGCGATTTCTCTTCGCAAGTAAGTAGCTGTTGTACAATCAATAGCTCATTTTGCTAGCCTCAACGTGATCGAGCGGTCGCAAAAAGTCATTTTTGATGAATATGATTGATATATCGATAAACACTAAAATCGCGATTTTTGAAAAACATAAATTTGGCTAAATTTTTTAGATACTATCGATTTGCCAAAAATCAAATTTTGCGACCGCTCGAAGATGAGAAGGTGCATTTATGTGCCAAATTTTAACTTTTTTCGATAAGCCAATTTTTTAAAATCGCAAGCCGAAAATTTGCGTTTGTATTCACACGCACTATATTTCTGTCTCATGCAGAAAGTATTGCGTTAGCTCACAAAAAAATTATAACACACTCAATGGCCCGTATTCACATACTAAGTGTAACGCTTAAACTTAGTGTTTACACTTAGTGTTAGCGCTTATAAGCGCTAAGTGTTATTCATAAACTTGAACTTTTACCATGCTAAACATACTTAAGCGCTTAGCGCTTAAGCAAACGCTTAGCGTTTGTTTGTGAATAACACTTAGTATGTGAATACGGGCCAATAAAACACCAAAAATTTTTAATTACGTTTCAGTAAAACACAATTGCTAGTGTTTTTCAGCCTTTCAAATTCATTACATACGTGTAAATGCACTGGCTTGTGAAGGCATTTCTGTGAAAATCTATTTTTCTTGACGAAATTTGCTCAAAAATGTTCAAAAAATTTTTTATGTGATGTGTACATCAAATTGAAGGAAATTCACTTCTGATCAACTACTCCGTCCTTAAGGACTGTCCCTGTCCTTAAGGTTTGTCCCTGTCCTTATAAAAGATTAATTCATACTTCCGAAGTGTCCTTTTTCCTTTTCCCTGTCCCTAAGCTGCTTAGGGACAAGTATGATCAATCAGGCGATGCATTATGGCGCTCGTTCAGTTACGTATTGTTTTAGGTACGTGGTATGTTGTCAGCTTCCTCCTGGACTCAACACTGGGCTTGCTGATAATCTATGCGGGCGTGAAGCTGGTCTCCCTAATTGCTCGCTGTCGTCACAATGCCCTGCTGCGCTTCGGAGAGTATGGCTATCCGCCCTCGGCCCGGGCCTGGTTCCATCAGAGCTGTGCGTTCATTCTGATTGTGCTGTTCATGAAACTGATCATGACCATTTTGGTGCAGTTTGGCTTCTGGTATCGCGTACGCCAGTGGCTCATTAGTCCTATTTCCGATCCCAAGGTGGAGGTCACCCTGGTGATGCTGGTCATCCCGTTCATTGTGAACACGTTCATGTTCTGGGTGGTGGATAATTTGGTGATGCAGAAGGAGCGTAAACTGATGGCGGCCAGTCTGGAAGAGGGCGCCACGGGCGGATCCCCGATTTTACCTGCTCAATCAGCCATCAACAAATATACCGGCTTATCTGTCAATAACAAAACTGATGATGGATCGATGCAGAATTTGTTAATGGACGACGATGATGATTATTCATTCTTTGATACGCGGAACGGAACCCAGGCGACTAATGTTTCAGGCCTAGACAGTGCCACAGCGCTGACTGGCTCAGCTCTGAATTCTATTCATAATTCCAGTGTTAAACTGCGTCATAATAGTAGCATGTCTGACGATATTTTGCTGACATGATATTTGTGTTTGGGATGAGCTTATTGTGTGTTCACTGTTCAGTGTAGATTAATAACATAATAGTTAGTCTAAGCACAGTCCTTGTCACCGTATTTTTTTCGTAATTTTACCTACTATAGTATATTTTTGTATTTTTTCTGCCCCATCGCTCAATTGTTCGCGAAATTATTGGCATTTCATTGACTGACAAGACAACTGACAAGGGCTTTTCTTTGACAAACCTGCATTAAGGTGGTAGTGTCACCAAAGCAGTTTTGCTCATAGGTTGCAAAAAGAGAACATTTTGCTTTGAAATTGTACGTAAGTGCTATATGGTGTCAAATAATTACTGCCAGACACTATTATCAAAATCTACCAATATTTTGAACCAATCACAATTTGCAAGCCAGACATCACAATCAGATTGGCCAGCTCGTGAAGTACATAGAATGGTTTGACGCACAATTTTTTGCCACAAATAAGAAAAATGAAGGTAAGTTTTTCTTTTGATTTTAAAATAAGCGTCTAAATTTTTCACAATTTATCATTATTGCTGTGAGTACTTCACAGTTTACGACACACAGTTTCACAGTTCAAACAGGTATTACTCCGTAACCACCCAAGCAGTTTGCACTAAATTTTGTGCGCATAAACTAGAGGATATGTGCTTTTTGTCTGTGTACAGAATCGAAGCAAAAAGTTTTATGATTGTGACGAAATTATCGAATGTGAATTATCGTTTTTAAAACGTCATTTTTCCCACTTTGCAACTTCACTGCTAACTGTATGCTGCATCAATTTTGCTGAAACTTGGCGAAAATATTTGCCTTAACACATGTTTTCAGAATCTATAAGTAACAATGTCTCATCTTTCACGGAAAAAGTTTTTCAGTCGCGCAAAATCCACTGCTTTCGCGACACTACCCCCTTAAATGCTGCATATCTCACAATTCTGACGAATGATAATTTGTTCCATGCGATGCTTAATGTGTCTGTATTACTATTTAAATCTGCCTGTTTGAATCAAAATGGTTTTGGTGGTGCTTGTAAAATGGGCTTGTTTCAAGCCCGGTTTATACTTGTCCTTAACGGCATAAGGACAGGGACAAGGACAAACTTCGGTCAACTGCTGTGAATAATTGACACATGCGTTTTGGAAAGTTTTTCTGCATACGATCAGCAAGTGACCCCAACTTTATTCAAGCGAAAACTTGGCTTATTTTACCAGTCAGTTGTTTTGGAATCGCTTAAGGACAAAATAATAGGGACAAGGACAAGGACGAGTATGAACCGGGCCTTAAGGGGCGGCTTCAAAAAGGGGGTTGACTCGGTCATCGGTTTAATTGACCTGAATTTTTCAGTATTGCGGTATTTTTGTCCAGAATGCGGGCCAGCAGTGCGATGGCCAATATACGTTTCTAAAGGGCTATTCACATGAGGGCGCATGAGCGGGCGCGTTGCAGGTTGCATTTTCACACTGCCTGCTGCATTATTTCACACAATGCAGTATGCGAGTGTGCATGTGCGCCCGCTCATACGCCCGCTCACGCCATGGCGTACGCCATGGAGCAAAATGCGCCCTCGTGTGAATAGGCCGTAATGGGAGTGACGTTTTGAATTTTCAACATCTGTGGACTG
>JASANF010006369.1:0-10105 GCA_030248245.1 Trissonchulus sp. WLG1_4
TTTTCCTGCTGCGCCACAGCGCAGCAGGCTTCTTTAGAATGAGGCTGTCGGATAACAACGTGTATTTTGAAAGGATTTGTGTGTGCGTTTGTGTATGTGTTCATCAATGCTACTGTGCGGCTGTATGTGAGCATGAATGTGTGCGCGCAATGTGTCTGTTACTGCAGCTGTGTTCAGTATGCGGCTGGCTGCAATTGTACATATATGTACGTATGTATGCACACAAGATTGCAGATGATAAAGTTCATTTGTATATTGACTTGTCTGAACGATTTACAGTTATATTTTGCACTAATATAAAGCATAAAGAATATACCAAAGTTTGGCACACATTTCATTGCACCATATAGACAATTAAATTTGTGAAGACTCAAATTATATACACTGTTCTCACATTGTTCACTGTTTCACCTACATAGTCACATTCACGTACACAACACAGACCGTTCATACGTAAAACTTTTCAAGTTTTCGAGTATTTTCTATCAACATACTGCTTAAAATAAACAAACTCATGGACACTAAGACAAATCACTAAATCAGCCCACTATTTTGAGGAAAATAATCATACTAAAAAATTTAAAATTCACTGTTTTGACAAGCACGGGGTTACCACCAAAGCATCGTTTATTAACGGCAATTTAAGCGCATCTCATGAAATCGGCATTTGTTTTAAGCATTCAAAAGATATTTCGTACCTAAACAAAAACGAAATAAAAATAATTTCGAAAAAAAAACACCAAACGGGCTGTACAGTTATATATAAGACATACTCTTGCAACTGTCAACGCATTTTTATAATACCCACAGCATCAGACTGTTATAGAGTATTTGCTGCGCAGCAGATTTCATTTCACGGAGTGATAATATAAGTTTAACAGCTTTAGGCCCATTTTGCATTAGGCTTTGCTTGTTATCATACTTGCAATGTATCAAAGGTTAAGATTTAGCAGGTTGTCTGTATACGTAATCCCGGGCAGAAAAACTATAATCACATGCACATTGTAGGAATTTATTAGGCAATAAACTATTCAAAAATAATTTTACCCAAAACCAAACATCCAAAGAAAACTTTTAAACTTTCAATTTCACACAATAATTATAAAAAAAAACTTTCCTACCGAAATGATATTGTAAACCAACAGATACTACAAAAGTTAAGTACTATTTTTTGTGAATTACGTGCAAAAGAAGACTTACTTAGTGACAACTGGATTTTTGAATGATTCGCGGCAAATGAAGCAAGCAAAAGGGCAGATCGTCCTCATGCGCTACTGATCTCATAATTTTCCGTGTCTAAAAAAATCCACCAAAGTTTCGTTTTTTACTCCCCTGCAACTAAACAGACGCCATGTGTTTTTTCATTACATGCAATATTCTTGATGACTGAAAAAAGATTCTGTTCGTTATTAATCCCTGTGTTTCGTTTTTTGTCACAGTCAATCATGTTTGGTCAGACCAAAATCAATTAAATTTTAATTTAATTCCATTTCAATTTCAAATTTCAAGACCAGGTCAAGTTTTGAAATAAAAACCATGACAAAAAAACAATTTTAAAAAGTAGCCCTGACTGACTAAAAAACTGGCATTAAAACTTCGTAACAAAGTATGTTTTGCCGTACCTAGCTTTGCGCAGGTCCCTTGCTGGCAGTCTCTCTCCAATTCCCAGCCATGTTTGTAATCAGAGCGATCGTGCATAAATTTACACGAGTCTAAAAGTAAAAAAAATGACAAACCATGACAACTACAATAATAAACCAATTATAGCACCACAGCCCTTAATAACGAAAACAGCTACAAGGATGAAGCATAGTGTCTGAATAATCGTTTTGGCAACATAATGCTCTCCAGCTGGACTGGACTTGACACCAACTTCCCAAAAGTTTGCAACTTTTGGCGAATTGATAACTTTTTGTGGGTTACTCGGGCAGAGCAAGTATAGAACATGAGCAGCCCGCCAAAAATTTTGGGTACCCCTCCCCCTTCTGACTTGGACACCCCCTCCCCCTTAGCGGACTAAAGTTTGACACCCCTGCCTCAAGTCTGACGTAAATTTTACTTTTTTATGCCTAAAAAGTACAGATATGGTGAAAATTGTTCAAATTTCATTACAAATGCCCATTTTTCAGTGCTAAGTTAAAAAATATTTGTCTAAATGCTAAAATACATTGACCACCGGAGATATCAGCCGAAAATTTAGGCGAGGGACGCAGGGACACTACCCCCATTTGGGCGAGGCCTCCCTCCTCTTCCTGGAACCGGAACTTTCGGAAGGTGGTCATTTTCCCAACTACATATTGTATGAACATCGAGGGTTTGACGTAAACCAAAAATATACCAATCAATACGAGATCATAAGCCAATCCAACATAGCTACCCCGCCACACTTACTTCTACAGAAACAAGGTTTTGCCATTTTATCTTAGTCCTCAGGCTCATACTGGACAAAATAATGATAAACTATCATTTGATTAAAATATATTTCTAATAAGTTATCATCGGATAAATTATCATCAACTATACCAGATAAATATAATAAGTGTTCCACACAAACTGCATTGTAGTTGTGCAAATTACAGATAAACTTCGTGCAGTCATTCACTGATAACTGATAAGTAATTAATAAACTTTTGCAGGGTGTTGCAGGTCTTTTACAAAAAACTGCAGCGAAATCATAGCTAATTTTTACGGTTTTGTTAATGTGGTAGGTCCACCTACAAAATATCACAAAATAAAGCAAATCGAGGGGGTCGCCAAAAAAGCCAAGCAACGCTGGAAAAATGGGGAATGGTCGATTTTCTCAGAAACCGAGTCACACCACACACACACACACACACACACACACACACACACACACACACACACACACACACACACACACACACACACACACACACACACACACACACACACACACACACACACACACACACACACACACACACACACATATATAAAGAAACTCCAAAATTCTAGCACAAACATTATCTTGTTCTTCTTGCCCCTATTTAAATTATCTGCTCAAGACATGAAAGTTTTTAGTAGAGGCTTAAGATCGCTTACACAAGCCTATATAATTAAGGCCCGGTTCACACAGACTTACTTTTTACTTTTTACTTTTTACTTTTTACTTTATACTTTTTACTTTTGACTTTATACTTTTTACTTTTGCAAAAGTGTTCACACAGGCTTACTTTTTACTTAAGAAAGATCGCATTCAATTGCCTGGCTTTGGCGCACTTGTCTGTCAAAATGCAAATCTAACCAATAATAATGAAGCTCAATAGGCGGAGCTTCTCTCAGAGCATTTTGAATGGTTAGATTGCAAAAGTAAAAAGTAAAAAGTAGAACGCGTTTCTACTTTTACTTTTGGCCAAAAGTAAAAAGTAAAAAGTACGTTCTGTATGAACTGAAATTTTTACTTTTGGCCCAAAAGTAAAAAGTACGTCTGTGTGAACCGGGCCTAAACCCAGCCGCACTCAAAATCTATATATATAATGTAAAAATATATTTTTTCGTATATATATATATATATATATATATATATATATATATATATATATATATATATATATATATATATATATATATATATATATATATATATATATATATATATATATATATATATATAATATAGACACGCAAGAATATATTTTTTCGACTCAAACTATTAACTACTGTTTTATATCGATTGTTGCTGGCTGGTGTACTCCGACGTCCTACAGAAAATTCTAAAAACGCATAATGACTATCTTCCCTAATTTATTGTTAGAACTTAGATGTATTGCGTCTGGTTTTTTCGATTTTGAGTGCGGCTGGGTTTAATTATATAGGCTTCTGTAAGCGATCTTAAGCCTCTACTAAAAACTTTCATGTCTTCAGCAGATGATTTAAATAGGGGCAAGAAGAACAAGATAATGTTTGTGCTAGAATTTGGTTTTCTTGTATATTTATTGTGATTTGTGTCATGGTTTTTGTTTTTTCATTTCGTATGGTCATTTGCTTGTATATATTTTTTATAGGAAAAGACAGGACCAGCCGATATGGGCGCTACGGCAACGACTGAAATTGATACAGAGTTGGAGAAAGACGCACAGGCAGTTTATGAACGGGGACTGCAAGCTATGAAAGTATGACCTTTAGTTATTTTTATATAACTTTGTATTCAATGTAATTCAATATACATTTAGTGTAAAAATAATCAATCTATTTATGCACAACAGCAACTTATGTTAATGAAGTTTTTATTTTTTTCTGCGACTTAATCAATTGATTTTAATTGCAGCAACTGAAAGGCAAGGAGGATGATAAGGTTTATCGCGGCATGAGCGCCTACACGAAATACTACGAGCCCAAGGACACTGTCTCGGGGAACGCGTCCAGTGGCATGGTTAGGTCAGTTCATGGGTGGCGCTTTAAGCCTGAAGCCTAAACTATAGGGCAAATAAGGCAAATAAGGCAAATGTGCAGCCGTCACAACTGTCATACAATAGGTAGCGAAGATGTTCCGAATTCCGATCACCCATTTTAAGAATTCGCCTTTTTAAATAAAGGGGTCATTTCTGTGCTGTATTAAACGTACTGGACTCATTTTAGTTCGCCTAGTTGAAAAATGGGTATATATCGGACTTTGAGAGTTAATATATTAAGCCAGTTTTACGGTATGCGAGCACAACCTCTTGCTATTCACTTCAGTAGACATTGTCTGTTCGGCTCAAGTCTTGAATAACTTCAACAACTGATATGGCCCAAGTCCTGTGATATTATAACTGTGACACAATTTTGTTTGATTTTGTGTTTAGGAAAGGACCGATCCGGGCACCAGCTAATTTGCGCCAAACAGTGCGGTGGGACTATCAGCCAGACATTTGCAAGGATTATAAAGAAACTGGCTTTTGCGGATTTGGAGGTTAGCAGTTGAGAAATTGTGAATAATGCTAGGGCTCCGTTGCCCAAACGCAGTAGTGTTGCAGCTCCTATTTTTCCTATTTTTTTATCAAAAATTCCTAATTTTTTCCTATTTTTTTCTGGGAAATTCCTATTTTATTTTCAGTTTTTTTGTACAAGACCCGCAACACCCTGCAGAAGTTTATTAATTACTTAGCAGTTATCAGTGAATGACTGCACGAAGTTTATCTGTAATTTGCACAACTACAATGCAGTTTGTGTGGAACACTTATTATATTTATCTGGTATAGTTGATGATAATTTATCCGATGATAACTTATTAGAAATATATTTTAATCAAATGATAGTTTATCATTATTTTGTCCAGTATGAGCCTGAGGACTAAGATAAAATGGCAAAACCTTGTTTCTGTAATAAGTAGTGTGGCAGGGGCAGCTATGTTGGATTGGCTTATGATCTCGTATTGATTGGTATATTTTTGGTTTACGTCAAACCGATGTTCATACAATATGTAGTTGGGAAAATGACCACCTTCCGAAAATTCGGTTCCAGGAGAGGCAGGGAGGTCTCGCCAAAATGGGGGTAGCGTCCCTGCGTCTGCTAAATTTTCGGCTGACATCTCCGTGGTCAATGTATTTTAGCATTTAGACAAATATTTTTTAACTTAGCACTGAAAAATGGGCATTTGTAATGAAATTTGAACAATTTTCACCATATCTGTACTTTTTAGGCATAAAAAAGTAAAAATTACGTCAGACTTGAGGCAGGGGTGTCAAACTTTAGTCCGCTAAGGGGGGAGGGGGTGTCCAAGTCAGAAGGGGGAGGGGTACCCAAAATTTTTGGGCTGTCACATGTTCATACTTGCTTGTCCTTGAGCAATCCCACAAAAAGTTATTAATTGCCAAAAGTTGCAAACTTTTGCAAAGTTGGTGTCAAGTCCAGTCCAGCTGGAGAGCATTATGTTGCCAAAACGATTATTCAGACACTATGCTTCATCCTTGTAGCTGTTTTCGTTATTAAGGGCTGTAGTGCTGGTAATTGGTTTATTATTGTTGTTGTCATGGTTTGTCATTTTTTCATTTTTTTACTTTTACTTTTTTTTATTTTAGACTCGTGTAAATTTATGCACGATCGATCTGATTACAAACATGGCTGGGAATTGGAAAGGGACTGGCAACAGGGGACCTACGCGAAACAAGGTAAGGCAAAACTGCGTTTTCTGACGAAGTTTTAATGCTAGTTTTTTAGTCAGTCAGGGCTACTTTTTAAAATTGTTTTTTTGTCATGGTTTTGATTTCAATACTTGACCTGGTGTTGAAATTTGGAATTGGTATGAAATTAAATTGAAATTAACTGACTTAGGTCTAATCAAACATGATTGATTGACTGTGACAAAAAACGAAACACAGGGATTAATAACGAACAGAACTTATTTCAGTCATCAAGAATATTGCATGTAATAAAAAAACACATGCCATCTGTTTAGTTGCAGGGGAATAAAAAAACGAAACTTTTGGTGGATTTTTTTAGACACGGAAAATTATGAGATCAGTAGCGATGAGGACGATCTGCCCTTTGCTTGCTTCATTTGCCGCGAATCATTCAAAAATCCAGTTGTCACTAAGTAAGTCTTCTTTTGGACGTAATTCACAAAAAATAGTACTTAACTTTTGTAGTATCTGTTGGTTTACAATATCATTTCGGTAGGAAAGTTTTTTATAATTATTGTGTGAAATTGAAAGTTTAAAAGTTTTCTTTGGATGTTTGGTTTTGGGTAAAATGATTTTTGAATAGTTTATTGCCTAATAAATTCCTACAATGTGCATGTGATTATAGTTTTTCTGCCCTGGATTACGTATACAGACAACCTGCTAAATCTTAACCTTTGATACATTGCAAGTATGATAACAAGCAAAGCCTAATGCAAAATGGGCCTAAAGCTGTTAAACTTATATTATCACTCCGTGAAATGAAATCTGCTGCGCAGCAAATACTCATAACAGTCGATGCTGTAAATATTATATAAATGCGTTGACAGTTGCAAGAGTATGTCTTATATATAACTGTACAGCCCGTTTGGTGTTTTTCTGAACTAATTTTGATTCTGTTTTTGGCTAGGTACGCAATACTTTTTGAATGCTTAAAACAAATGCCGATTTCATGAGATGCGCTTAAATTGCCGTTAATAAACGATGCTTTGTGGTAACCCCGTGCTTGTCAGAACAGTGAATTTTAAGTTTTAAGTCTGCTTATTTTTCTCAAAATAGTGGGCTGATTTAGTGATTTGTCTTAGTGTCCATGAGTTTGTTTATTTTAAGCAGTATGTTGATAGAAAATACTTGAAAACTTGAAAAGTTTTACGTATGAACGGTCTGTGTTGTGTACGTGAATGTGACTATGTAGGTGAAACAGTGAACAATGTGAGAACAGTGTATATAATTTGAGTCTTCACAATTTTAATTGTCTATATAGTGCAATGAAATGTGTGCCAAACGTTTGTATATTCTTTATGCTTTATATTAGTCCAAAATTATAACTGTAAATCGTTCAGACAAGTCAATATGCAAATGAACTTTATCATCTGCAATGTTGTGTGCATACATACGTACATATATGTACAATTGCAGCCAGCCGCATACTGAACACAGCTGCAGTAACAGACACATTGCGCACACACATTCATGCTCACATACAGCCGCACAGTAGCATTGATGAACACATACACAAACGCACACACAAATCCTTTCAAAATACACGTTGTTATCCGACAGCCTCATTCTAAAGAAGCTTGCTGCGCTGTGGCGCAGCAGGAAAAAGGCTGAATTATACTGTATTTATTGTGGGTAAATTTTTTTTAGTTTTGCGTGTTTTTTAGATGCCGTCATTATTTTTGCGAGTCGTGTGCCCTAGAACACTATAGAACCAGCCAACGCTGTTTTGTGTGCGGTAAACAGACCCTGGGGGTATTTAATCCCGCAAAAGGTTGGCTGAATTCTTTTGAAAGATTAATTGTGGTTTTGGTCACTTTGTAGATCGTGTGGATTTACAACTAAATTTTTTGGGGTTTGGGGGGCGAAAGTATTGTAGTAATTACTAATTCCTTACCCGGTAATGCCAATACTACTGAATAGTAAACTTACTTTTTGTTTGACGTATTGTCTAGCGAAGGGTCGATTCATGCTTACAGCTATATTCTGCCTGCAAAATTACGAGGTAATCATATTCTACACTGGTAGTGGCGTGATTATGCCGTAATTTTGACGGCTGAACGGACATACTGCTGTAAGTATGAATCAACCTGTAGGCGGAAAGTATGGTACATAATGCTTTGTAGTTTTGCCACTGATTGGACATAAGGCTGTGAAAATAAATAGATTCTATAATCTCGTATATTCTAGTTTTTTGTTATTTAGCGTTCTTAAATAAGTCATTTTCTAAAGTTTTCATGATATGTTTTTGTATTGTTTCAGACATTTCTAGCAAACAAGCTGAGAAAAGTAAAAGTAAAGACGAAGCGGAATCGAAAATTGAAGATGAAAATAAAGACTCCGATTCTGATAGCTGATATTATTTTATTAATTTTATTACAACGTTTCCTTTATAATTGTGTAGCTTGTTTTTTAATGATTCTTTTGTTATATAAGTTATATACGGCTGTAAATTGTTATAAATAATGTTGAGTAAACTTTTAGTCTTGTTGTGCGACTTATGTGGTATGAAATAGGGGGTAATTTTTACCATCCGTAAAACTCGGTTTATACACTTCCGCGAGCAAAAAAAAGTGGTCAGTAGAGCCAATTTTTTGCACGACAGAAGTTGGGATCAATTCCCGTTCGTATGCAAAAATAGACAAAACTATAAATTGTTCAGAGTTAGCAATAGAGGACAGAAAATTGTCCTTGCCCATAATATGTCGCTATGCTCTCTCAAGGACAAGTATGAACCGGGCTTTAGGGCGACTGTTTGACCGTAAGTAAAAACGGACAATAACAATTGCGTTGTGTAGGGTTGAAGCACTAGCTGTAAACTAGGGTAGAGTCTTGCCAAAAAATGCTAAACCCTGGGACAATATTGGCTGGATTTCGATAATCTACCTTCTGTACTCTTAACTGAAATTATTTGTTCTTTTCGCAATATAATCACATGGTTCGTCTCTTATTTTAGGGTCCAGCAATTTTTGGTTAGACTAGCACAGATACTATCAATAGCTACTGTGCAATATATCACGGGATATGAAACAGTGTTTTAATGTAGCAGTTCACGGGCACAGTATGTCTGCTATGCATTATTTTACTCAATTTATTCAAAAATAACATAACTTGCGCACAATAACAAATCTAAATGCTGGAACCAAGAGTACATAATAGTGTCTCACTCTTTATAGAAGAAGAGTGAGACACTCCTTCCTGCCTGTGTTATAGCGCAGGCAGATGCGCTCGTCATTTCCAGCCCACATGTTGCCGTTTTGTGCAACATGTTGCTGGCCAATCAGCGCGTAGATTCTCTGCGAAACACACTTTAGTATAAAATCGCTGATGCGTTGATAAGCATTAAGATAGCTACAAAAGGTCAATAACTCATTATTTATTCATAGTCTGCTTGCAAAAACATTAAAAAATTTTTGCAAATACCTTTAGGGATATTTTGGCAAACTTTCAGCGAAATTGACTGAGAAACTTTTGAGATATGAACTTCTCTCAATTTCTTAAAAGTCTCAATTAATTTGGCCGAAAGTTTGCCAAAATATCCCCAAAGGTATTTGCAAACCTTTTTTAATGTTTTCGCAAGCATACTATGAATAAATAATGAGTTATTAACCTTTTATCCGTATCTTAATGCTTATCAACGCATCAGCGATTATATACTAAAGTGTGTTTCGCAGAGAATCTACGCGCTGATTGGCCAGCAACATGTTGCACAAAACGGCAACATGTGGGCTGGAAATGACGAGCGCATCTGCCTGCGCTATAACTAAAGAGGTGTTTATATATATATATATATATATATATATATATATATGATATATATATATATATATATATATATATATATATATATATATATATATATATATATATATATATATATATATATATATATATATATATATATATATACGCGTAGGCAGATGCGCTCGTCATTTCCAGCCCACATGTTACAAGTTTTGTGCAACATGTTGCTCGGCCAATCAGCG